>RJWH01004920.1:0-91449 GCA_004363575.1 Solenodon paradoxus | reverse complement strand
GCCAGAGATACCCCACAGTGCCAGAGATACCCCGCAGTGCCAGAGATACCCCGCAGTGCCAGAGATACCCCACAGTGCCAGAGATAACCCCACAGTGCCAGAGATAACCCCACAGTGCCAGAGATACCCCCACTGGACCAGAGATAACCACACAGTACTTAACTGCAGTTCAGTCATGCTCTGGTTTTCTGTCCCTTTGAAGAACCAGTTGCACATGGGGTGGGGAAATGCTCTTTCTGTGGCTCCTGTTTCCTCCCAGGGGCAGGAACAGCAGTAGCGGGCGTGATCACAGGGCCATCTTTAAATGTGGGGCAAACGGGGCAGCTGCTTTGGGGTCCTCTCAACAGACTGGGCCCCGGGCAACTCACCTGCCCCTTTTGCCCCATGTTAAAGACAATTCTGGCTTATTTAAAATAGGACAAAATTGATACTTATATTAAAATGACAGGACAGTAGGGAATATTAAAAAGAAAGGGTGCTGCCGGTTTAAAGGGCATGTGTGGGCAGTCTAATTCTGGAGCAGTTTAACAGAGCACCACAGACTGTGGGAGGCCTGGCTGGCCCTGTGCTGGCAATGCATAGGACTGAACCCTAATAACGACATTAAATCTGCCATTCAATGGGTTTTCTAGGAGCACTGCTTCCAGTCAGGGGGTCAAGTTATTGTTCCTTGTTTCCCCTCAGGAACAAGCTCGGAAAGGACACTCCTGTCTGGGAAAAGCTATTTTGGCATTTCTGTGTTTGGGGCACAAACTCTTAGCCTAGCCCTTGTGCACATGCGCACACGAGTACATGCGGGAACGCACATTAAAACCGGAGTCGCAGCTCATGAGGTTTTCCCTAAAAAAGGGGGGAGAGTCATGTGGCTCAGGATAAATACTCAGAGAAGGAAGGACTGTGGAGAATCAATCTCCCCCGTTTATATACTCCGAATTATACTCCTCAAGAAGGAGCCTGGGGCAGCGCTGTCAGTCATGATAAAGCGATCAGTCTGAGATTTATTATGAGTTTTCTTTTCATGTATCTGATGGAAAGTGTCCCACAGGTGTGTTTATATTACTGGAGATAGATGGAGATTAATTGTTTGCCCAGGCGCTGAAATGCATTGACGTGTTTCCTAAGATTTAAGTTGTGCTAAGTCCGGAATTCTCGCGCTGAGCAGGAACACAACGCCCTCAAGCCGCTACGGGGAAGCAAGTCAGCCATCACTTACCCTCAGGAAATACGATGTCGCTTCCACAATTTAGCCTAAGATTTTAGTTCTGGAGACTGGAAGCTCATCGTGGGCATCCGGGAGCCCCGAGGGCCTGTCCACCCGGCCCTCCCACACCCGTCACACACCTCCTCCGGTTTGCCTTCAGCCACCGCCTGAGACCCAAGACGGGTCAGCGCGTGTTTAAATTTAAGTGCCATCAACCACGGAGAAACGGGAGCTGCATCCTTGCTCCATGTCTCACTGCCTGTCTGCGGGGCCAGGACCCAGACCACCCTAGAATGTCCCTGTGCATATGTCCCAGGACAGCGCCCGGGGACAGTGTGCGCTCTTCAAGCTGTGCAAGGGTGTCGCTCTGGGGGTGATCCTCACACGTGGGAGGAGGGAAGCGTGTCCGTTTGTTCTGGTTTGTGGGGAAAATCTGCGGTGACTTAGCTGGTGGTCCTATCCGAGCCAGTGTCTGCGGGCTCCAGCGACCCGTCCTGGTGGTCAGCAGAGTGGAGATGTCTCCAGGTGTTTCGCGTGCACTGCGAAGCCAGCTGCTCGGTCCGGCCCCGCGGGCGCTGCGGAAAGACGAGGCCTGGAAGAGCAGCCCTGGAAGAGCAGCGGGTCCCTGCCTCCGCTGCTGAGAAAGGAGACGCTTGTCCTAGGCATCCTCCACCACTGAGGCCCTGGCGGCCCCGTCAGACGGCCCTGGGACACGTGGGACTCTCAGCGGTTCCCGAGGAGACTGCACTTGGACAGGCAGAGGCCCAGACCCCGTTAAGCGGAGTCCACGCGCGTTATCTGTGTTTGCCAGCTAACCTGCTCGGAGTGGACATGACAGACCTGAGACAACACAAACAGGCAGGCAGACAAAACATGAAAACACTGCAGAGGGAACCTATTTCCTGCTTCTTATGAGCTTTTCTCAGACACACTGAAAGGCAAAGATTTAATTTTCACAATACGGTGTAGAAGATAAAAGGAAGAAACACTTTTTCTCGCTTTACCTTATTCCTGTCTTGTCAGGATGCTTATGCGAATGACTATAGCTTGTCTGGAGCAACAGCAGACGTTTTGCAGCCACGAGGTATCAGCATGTAGAGAAAAAGAATTCTAAGAATGACAGAAAGGAATGAAAAAGGCTGTTGATGACATGACAGAGCTGCTGTGTCATCCTGTAAGCTCTTCTGTTGCATAGTTTGCTTAATGCCTTTTATGACTTTAGCCATGGGAAGCCAAGCTCTTACCATTGACGGTCAAACGCATGCTAACTGGTTTTGTTCTGTATTAATAAAGTGATATTAAGTGCTGATTTTTGAAAGAAACAGATGTTTGTAAGTATTTAGAAACAGATGAATCTGATTTCTTAATTTGTGATTAAAAATTATGTAAATACTTTTCCTAAAAAAAAAAAAAATCCTATTAGCTGCAAATTTTAGAAACTTAGAAACGACATCCTCCGATCTGCTTAAATTCTTTCCCAAACATGACTGAGAAGGCAATTAAAAGACACACCTCCCTGTGAGTTTGCTGCTATGACCCACGGACTTAAAGGAGCCTGGACTGTCAATGGTCAGAGTTCCTCAAAAATCTCTAAATGAAGGTGTGAAAAACAAACAAGCTTGAAAACAGCGTTACCGCTGAATTAAATGTATCTCATGATGCTTTACTCCCACTTAGAACCATGCATCTTAGCTGTGTTTTTAGTAACCATGGCCATTGAAATCCCGGTATAAAATAAGCTGACTTATTAAAGCATCATTGGAATTGCTGTTTTAGAAAATTCAAACCAAATTTTCAAAAATAGTAAAGTATTGCGCTCATTCTATTATATTGTTCGTAATTTATACTGCCAGCCTGCATGTATCTAAATTACTGAAACGGTGCTTTTTGATCTCGCTCATATTTTAAATTTCTCTTTGTGCGAATGTTTTATGATAGTACATGATTTAACGCTGACTTATGTGCTGAGCAGAATCTCAATGATTTTTCTTGACTGCCGTTTCCTCGCCCTCCAGTGAAGAAAGGTCAAAGGGCTTTTTTCTTCCCCGCCTCTCTCCTTCCGAGCTCAGCCCCCTTGGGGTTTGCTTCCTTGCTGTCTAATGATTGGTTCATTTGCTATTTGACTGCATCTCAGCCCTAGTGGGAAAGGAAGAAAGTCAACACTTTGCAGTGTGGAATGAGATTGCCGCAGAAGAAGGTCCTCCCAGGGGGCGACGGGCATGCGCCCCAGTGCCCTCATTGGGAGGTGGAGCTCCCAGACCCAGATGTCCCCATGAGTGACACCGACAAGGGGGCAGCCCCTCCACCATCCATCCACGGAGGCTGCCCACACCTGAGTGGGTCCTGGGAGTGGACGTCCTCGCTGAGCGACGCCCATGGGTGGGTCTGCTTGTGGCCGCTGGGCCTCCTTCCCCGACACATGGCAGCTTTCTCAGCAGTTCTCATGCCGGAGCCCTGGGAGCTGCTATTTCTGTCCCCTCCTGTCAGCCACCCAAGGGACCCGTGAAGGACAGAAAGGAGCTTGGAGAAGGCATTCTTCCCTTTCTCATGCATTGCTTCTGCAAGAGAAAACTGTATTTACTTATTCATCCTTACGTTATTATTGCTTCCCATAATACTTTCATCGTTTCTTTTGTCGACGTTGCTACAGGCATTTGGGGATATTGAAATCACACCGCAGCCCGTGTGCGTTTTAGCCCACAGCCACTGGAGAAAAGAGGAGCAGGGAGGCGGTAAAGGTCACTTTCAAAGCAGCGGAACTAGAGCAGCAGAACGAGGGCCGTTGGTCGATCAGGACAATGTCCTTCCACCTGGGGAGGCTGAGCTCCCAGGAGAAGTATGGAGGACCAGGCTCTGGAGGAGAGAAAGACAAAGCTCAAACTTCCACTCTTTTTGAAACACTGGAAAAGGAACGGAGGAGCGTGGGGTTTGCAGGCACAAGGAAAGGAATTCAGAGGAAACAGAAGCGAGATGCCTTTGCGAGTCCTGGAAGTCAGGCTCCAACACACACATCTGCTCCACAGTGGGCACCATGCAGGCAGAGACGCTCCATCCCCAAGGGGCCCAGTGACGAGCAGCTCCAGGTGCCCACCCCACCTGGTCACCTCCCCGCTGTCCAGCGGAAGCGTGCTTCCTGGTGGGAGAAAACTGACCCAGGTGGCCCAGGGAATGACCAGAAGTGGGCCTGGCCAGGGGTCCAGCTCCCGGTTCACGCGCTGGTGAGAGGAAGCCGGCCTCCCTTCCTCCAGAGACATTTCTCCCAGGGGTGCGGTTTAATCGTCTAGTTGTTGCAAATTACTGTAATGTTACAACATGGGTCTCGATTTTCTTATAAAGCCTGGAGGACAAGGGAAAGTGAGACATCAGCTTTACATATTTGCTGTGCTGCCATTCAGTCATTACAAGCCTGTTTCAACGCATTCTTGTCCACCATGATTTCACCTATTCATATCGCGCGACAGAGCTCCGCGTCCTGCGTGAAGCAACAGAAATCAAGCTCCAGACTCGAGCTCAGCTTGCATGTCCAGGTCTTGGTAAGACTCTTAGCCTCCGGGTCTGTAGAAAGGAAGAGAGGAAAGCTGACCTTTCCCAGGGCCAGTGGGAAGATGAACTAATGAATGATCGACCCCTGAGTACTTGCAAAGAATAAAGTAACATGCAAATGCTAAGTAGTAGATTACTAATGTTTTTCTTAAAGTTTGAGCTTATGGGGATAGTCTCGATATAAGAGCATAGTGAACATTCTGGAATGAATCCCTTATTTTAATATTATTTAGATCATGAAGGTAAACAAGTAACTGAGTATTCGGGGGCTGTTGTGAAATATATATACTAGAAACTTGTCATTCTCTTTAAGGGCGGACTAGCTAGTACAAACCTCTAGGAAAAAATAGTTCTAGGGGCTTTTTCATGTCCAGAAGTCCTTAGAGACAAGTCAATTGTTATCTAACTATGTAATTATTTACATAACAAATCGAAACCATATGATTTTATTCGGACTGATCAATTTCAGGCAGAAAGAAATACCTTTCACTAAATAGTTCCTTAAAGATAAAACCTGGTGCTCCGAAGCGCCGCGAAGAAAAATGTCAGGAAAGTCCGTGACATGAGCTTCAGGAGAGACTCTTTAGATATGATGCCCAAGCACAAACAGCAAAAGGAAAAACCAGCCAGTGGGACCACAGCGAGCGAAAAGCTTCTGGCAGCAAAGAGATGGTCAAACAATGAAAACACAGCCTGCAGAGCAGGGACACTGAAAAACCCTGCCTGATAAATGGCTCATCTATAAAGTCCTAAAGAGCTCGGACAACTCAGTAGCAAAAAGATAAACCGTCTGGTTTAACATGGACAGGACCTGAAGTGGCAGTTTCCCAGCGGAGACACACATGTGGCCAACAGGCGCATGACAAGGTCTCGACCCCTCAACCCCACTGCTCCTCAGAGAAATGCAGACCCAATGCAGGTCGGGGCAGCCGCTGTGGAAAATTGTGCAGAGAACTCTGCAAGACGTAGAACTACTACAGAGTAGAACACTCTGCTTCTGGATGTTTCCTCAAAGGAAGCGACATCGCTGTCAGAGATGTTGGTTGGCCCCTTGAACTCCACTGTTTATTGCAACATTATTCACAACAAATAACCTGAAAACCACCTGGAAACAATCTGAGTGTTCACTGATAATAAGAAGATACAAAATGTGATGGATAGGGGGTTGATGATCGACACAGAGACAGGCGATAGACCGCCCATACATAGAAATATAGACAGATGATAGGTAGGCACATAGCTACATGACAGGCAGACTGACATCTAGACAGATGTTAGGTAGATAGAAATGGATGTTAGATCTATGACATACGTGGATGATATATAGATATATAGATAGATACGAATGGTAGATACACAGATGATAGCTAGATAGGCAGACAGATGACAGACAGACAGACAGACAGATAGAGGTAGATGGCTGGTGGTAAAGATATGGAAGAATATTATTCTCTCATCGGAATGGAGGAGACCTGGCATCACAAGAATAAACTTCGGGGCACTGTGCACGGTGAAGTCGACCTGAGAAAGACTAACGCTTTGTGATGTCACATGTGTGGAATGTGAGCACGCTGAGCCACAGACATCAGGCGGAAGGCTCAGGTGGTGGTGGAAGGGTCCAGCTTCAAGACGAGTCAGCTCTGGGGAGCAGCGAGCAGACTGCTCTGCGCAGGGCACCGCGCCGGTGAAAGGCCCTCTGGGAATAGACCGGACGTGCTCCCCTATGACAACAAAACAGTAGCGATGTGAGACAGACTAGTAACTGGTCCCCACAGTGGCTCAGGGGTTAAGCCCGAGCCTGGGGACTGGTCTACACACAGCCCAGGGACTCAGGTTCACAGCCCAGGTCCAGGGGGGACAAATATAAGGAACAATTAGATCACTGAATGCTTCTTCCTACTGTCTCTTCCTTTCTGCCCGCTGGCTGCTAGCCTCCTGCTGCCTCTTCCTTCCTCCTGAAAAATGTGTTGATTAGTTTTATTTTGGAGAGCACTTTGCGTTATACAGCAAATCAGAATCATCATGTTGTAAGAGTTGTTAAACATTAAACTTACACAAACCATATGGAAATTATATCTCAATAAACTGGGACAGAAACTACTGAAAATAAAGAGACTTCCTGTATGATAACTGCTGCTTTGATTAGCTATCCTAAAGTTTGATTATGTGTTATTTGCATCTAAATTACACTGGTGTTCAAGTTCAAATATATTCATCAAATTGCACGCTTTTAAAACATATAAAATAATATTCAAAAATTCAAATATACAAACATTGGAAAATAGAGATAGATTTTATAACAGAAGAATTCCATTTATCATTGCAGTCATATTTGTATGTCAACTTATACTTTACAAGTCACCTTTCAAAAGCTCATTTAATTATACATTGTCTTCATCTAAGCCTCTTAGCAACCAAGGTGAAAAGAACAAATTTATTAATTTTTACCTAAAAATCTGAAGCTCACAAATTTTCTTGGATTCTTTCCTGAAAGGATATATTACTCGGACCTCATGATAATGAATTTGAGGAAAATCTAGTTTTCGTCTGTGTTGTTTTCAGCGCACACAGAACTCATCTGCATGTCGACACCAGTGCTGCTGCTTCTGCGCTGAAGCTGCCATCTCAGTGCCCGATGTCAGTGCGACAAGGGCTCCAGCGCACACACGAACACAGTCTGCATGAGACTTAGAGCACAGTTAGAAATACTCTCCTTGTGTTGAATGCTGATGCCAGGAGTTAATAAAATAAAACGAGCCAGAGGTGTGAGTGCCTCTGTGTGTGTGAGTGTGCCCTGCTGCGAGCATGCAGGTGAACGTGTGTGCACGGGAGTATATCTGAATGCACATGTGTGCACTGCACGTGTGAGTGCGCACGTGCCATGAGCATCGGTGTGAGTGTGTGTGCCGTGTTTGCATGCCAGTCAGTGGAGCAGGGAACCACATTAGGAGACTGCAGTGTGGACACTGCCCTGGAAGCAAGCGCTGGTTTCTCCAAGCATCCTGGCTGTCGAAGGCAGCCTGTGGTCTCAGCGCATCTCACCGGGACTGTGCGCAGGAGAGGGGAACCGTGTTCCTGAGACGACACTGTGTGGGGGGCCTTCAGAGGTCTCTCCCCTCTTTCCCAGTCATCGTCCATAAGGAGAATTTACTGTCTCTCCAGTGAGGACCCTGCGGTCTGCGGGGATTTGAAGGTGGGCCCTGAAAGCTTCTGGGCACACACCACACACCGCACAGCACAGCTTTCCTGTTCCGTTTAAAATAAAACCACTTGCGAGTTCTGGTGGAGTAGTGGTTTGGTCTGCAGCTCCTAAGGAGCACAGTCCACACACATCTTAAGGACCCAGGGCCATGGAGTAACCAAGATGAGCAAGTAAGTGAAATAAATAAACGCTTCTTCCTCTTCTTGCTCCCTGTCTGCCTGTCTACCTACCATCATTCCTGCCTGCACCTGTCGTTTAAAAAATAAAAATATGTGAGACCAGGGTCCTTGGATCCAAACATCGACTTTGTGTTCAGTGCACATGTCAGTCTATACTTGTCCTTTTCCCACAAAACCCTGCGGACCCGCCGGGCGTCCTGCAGACCCAGCGCCTGCTGCACCTGCTGACAGAGGCGGGCAGGGGCTCCCTGCAGCGTCCCCTGGCGGACAAGCCGAGCGCCTGTGCAGAACCCCATTCCCTGCGCTGGAAGCCTGAGTCTGATCCAGACGAAACCTAACGCCAGAGAGATATTGAAAGTACGGTTTGCTTGAAGTCCATTTCAATTCGCAGCATCCAATATGTCTAGTATAAAATAATAAAGTGTTCCTAGAAATATTAGAAGGAACACCATGATTTAATTACCGTAAGGCCTTCCGGGACAGAAATAAAATATGATTTACGTGGATGTGATGGAGGAGGGGAAACGCTGACCAGATATTACACAGATGAAACAAGGAATGCTAGTAGAAAAGAAAGAAAATTGAGGACCAGCCCATGAAATGATAGATGAAATGCTAAAGTAAAATAAATTAATACAAAGAGGGACATAAATCCCACACTAATATTTTGTATTATTGAGGCTCAAAAAAGAAAAAAAAAGAAAAAGAAAAAACAGTTGAAGCAAAAAGGGAAAACCTTTCAGAACTTAATCAGGTAATGTTTTCCAAAGACAAGAGTCACAAACTGCACTTTTATTTCTCCTAAGACGGCAGCTCTCTGTGGTGAACTGGAGCAGGGAAGCGGCTTGTTTTGGTTGTCAAAGGTGGTGTGTCTGGAAGGGTTTTCTTACCCAAGTAGCTGGAACCCAATGAGCAGGCCAAGATGCATTCGCTAAGAGACCAGATAAGTGGTTAAAAATAAGAAATGCACATAAGATCTTTAGTAATCAAGCAATCAAAAGTTTTTAGAAAGACCAACTTATTTTCCCAATCGGTCGTTTAGATGAGTGATTTGAGAAGCAAGATCAATAGCCAACGCACATGGCTGTTTAATACACGTACAGTTCACCACGTGCAGGTCAGATTTAAACAGCCACTTTTAGAGAGCTCTCAGGCACCAGGAACTGGTTTCTGCTGAGGCTGAGACACCTCTTGAAAAGGAGAGTTTCTTTTCTTGAATATCCTGTGTCTCAGCATCCACACGATGTAAGGGACTCTTACATCCACGACAAGGTTTGGGCTTTTGACAAATTAGTGTCTTAGTTACTTTCCTTAGAGAGAGAGAAAGACAGAGAGACAGAGAGAAAGAGACAGAGAGAGAGAAAAAGAGAGAATAGAAGATTATTTCATTTGAAATGACAGAAACAAATTTAATAAATGAAATAATTTTTATACATGTAAAGACTCATGAATATTGAATCATTTGTAAACTGCAGACAGAGGAAGACAACTGATCCACTAGAGATACTCAGATACCTTAGGTCTCTAGGAAGATGCTTATTTATTTTTCACTCCCATTGGGAGTCTATTGGGACGGCCGGGGTTTTGAGGCTCCCCACTTGGGATGGTGGAGATTAAGAGTGTCTGTTGGACCAGCCCTCTAGACTTCGCCGGAGGAAAGGGAACCCACTCTAGGCTTCAGTTATCTGCTTTAAGTGACACAGGTCAACCAAAGGTGGAGGAAACTGTGGCCCAGGGACCCAGCAGGCCTGGCCCCGCCACTGCCTGTTGGCCCGTAGCCTGGAGACTGGAGGAGGCTCGGCCCAGCAGACAGTCCTCAGCCACGTGCTAAAGGCATCAGATGACATCGGCCTGCTGCCACCGCTCGAGGGCCCGTCATTTGGAAACCAGAGCTGCCCTCCAGAAGCCACCAAAGCGACCTTGGGGCTGCAGATGCATATGGAGGAAAATGCTCAAGTTCAGACATTTTCAGAGAACATTGGAGTGGGTGGGGCCCTCCCTGCAAAGCACAGAGTGTTAAATAAGAAGGGGTGATGTTAGCTCCGCGGAGGCGTTGACTGACATAGAGACGCCTCAGTCTCAGCAGAGGAGACAGGCTTTGGGGGGTCAGAGGGAAACTAATGACTTTCCATGACTTGTCAGCCCTCCAACATGCCAGTCAGATAGTCACTAAGCATCTAAACAGAGGCTGACTCCTACGTGAGAACACCCCCTCTATCTCTGGAGGGCAAGTGTGCCCCTGGGCATGGTGACTGCACCCTCCAAGCCCTGCACACAGGCTTCCCCCAGATTTCTCTGTCTTGACTCCATTCCATGTCCACTCTCACAACCCTCCTGCCCATCTTTACAGCTGGTCTCCAACCACAGCGGCGGTACAGGGCTGTGTTATCACGTCCCCTTGAAAAGAACTGTGGGGCATTGTCCTTAGTTTGTTTAATCAACCCGTAAACTCTTCATAGTCTTCAGTGGCACAAGGGTCTCAGTCCTTAAAATCGCTGACTGAAGAGAAATGGACAACCAAGTCAGATCAACAGAAGGAAGAAATAACCCAGAAATAGAACCCGCTATGCAGGAGGATTTGGTATTTGACAAAAATGGAAATACAAAGCAATGAGATAAAGACTTGTTTGATAAAGGATCAGCAAATCAAGAGGAAAGTACAGAAAGACCTTCCCCTCGCAATACACATGAGAAAAAATTCTGAAGAGACAAGTGATTAAGTGGGAAAAAAGAAAACCAAATGAAAAAGAGAAGAAAATGCATTCAAAAAGAGCCACGTGATCTGGAGTGGAAAATAAATTTCCTTCTATAAAATTAATGAAAGAAATCACAAAGAAAAGTATTACTGAAGCCGATTGCTTAAAACAAAAATTTCTGCATATCCATAAATGTCATAAAAATAGAATTTCTATTTTACCTTCTTAAGTAAAGACTTTTCAAGAAGCCCATGGACCACAAAGTTAGAGTCCAAAGGATACATGTGAGGAAGAGGTTTTAAAGGGTAAATGTCCAATAATAGGAAAAGACACTGTATAAAAGAGAGCATATAAATAATAACTATATTGAAATCATTCAATTTTACTAAAAATAAAAATGTACTCACTGAAAAGCAAAATCAATGAGTCTTTCTTTGTAAGGTGCCACCCATTCGTCATTTAAAAAGAGAAATAAAGCTGTATCATTCATATCCTTTGATCCAAAAGGTTCAACACTGGAAATGTCCCTGAAGAAATAAAGAGAGGCCTTAAAATACAAGTTTTCCAGGACTTTCATTACAATTTCCTGTTTTGAAATTGTAAGAAATGAGAAGGGCACTGCAGGCCGAAAGTCAGAGGAACCTAATCCCACCCTGCACCAGGCAAGGCCGCCATTCATCGGCGTGAGCACGTCCATAGGAGGGTGGGGGGCACCTGCAGGGCCAGAAAGCACACGCAGAACCCAGCCGTGTGCCGGGACGATTCAAGAGAAGAGGACATGAAACTCTTCACAAGTTCTTCCTGAAATCAGATGGTAGCAGCACTTTCTTCGTTTTTCTTTACAGTCATTTTTACTTTCCAAATGTTCTTGATGCTGCTGTGTTTGTTTTCAAATTAAAATCGGTTGATGAATAAGTTCAATTACAAGGCTGTTCATGAGAGCGCAGTGCAGCTGAACGCTTGTCCCCAGGAGTCAGGCGGGATGGGTAAAACTTTCCAGAAACTGTGTCTGAACAGCCTGGGGGAGTCCACACCCATAGAATCCCTGATGTTTTTAGAAAGCTAGTCTTCACACATGGCAAAATGTTATGTATTCTAAAATAATTTTCCAGACCTAAAATTAATGAAAGAAACCTCAATGAAAAATACCATCAAATTAAATTTTGCAAAAATTGGTTTATGTCTGACTGTCATTCACAAAATAAAATATTATAAATAATGTTGCCTTCTCAGGCAAAAAAGAGGTATTATATTATGTTATTATACTATATATACTATACATATCATATATATATAGTATGTATAATATTTAATATAATCTCTAACACTATATATTAGTATTATATATTATGTATGAATATATTATATACTTTATATATCTACATATTTAGATATACTTATATTGTAAGCATATATGCATATATTTATATGATTCTACATAAGAAATAAATGTGTCATTTTCTCAGTTATATTTATCAGGATAAAAATTCAACAATCAACTTAAATGTCGATAAAGTATGTGTTAGTTCCATGAACATTGACCAGTGGTGAATATACTCATACTAATTAAAATACAATCTTTTCTAGAGAAGAACACCTCCATTGAGTTAAAAAATTCATATTTCATATCTTATTTTGTGTATTTTTATTTTTTCCCCAAAGTAACAAGGAAAACAAGTGGAATTTTCTTAAAGTCAAAAGAAATATTGCTTGGAGTTGAAAGAGAATTTTTAAACAACTTCAACATTGAAACCTAAGGTTCCAGTATAACCCCAAATATCCGTGCAGTCTTTCTGATCATTAATTTTAAATTTCTTCAGAAGGAACATTTTACTACTTCTTTTCTGGTCTCATTATTCCTTGGGGAAAAAAAGCAGAGAGAGAGAGAGAGAGAGAGAGAGAAAGAGAGAGAGAGAGAGAGAGAGGGAGAGAGAGGAGGTGCAGTAGGAAGCAAGGCGGGCAGCGGCAGAGGCCGGCAGGAAGAGGCGGGAGGAAGAAGCTTTTCAGTCGTTCTACTTAGCTGTCCGCTTGGCCGTCCCGCCGTCCGGGACGCGAACCCGCGCCTCTGGAAGCCCGCAGATGCCCGGCCCTGCTCCACCAGGCGCCGCAGCACTGTGGCCCAAACGCGCTGGCCCTTGGACATCCGGCGAAAAGCCAGCCGCGTGAGCTGTCCACTGCGCGTTTTGTGATGAGAAGGACACTGCTGACAGGCTTGCGCGCCTGCCTTCGAAAAGGAAACTGGTGGTGACTCGTGTACACGGTGTACCACGTGTCGTGGGCTGTCCCTCTGAAGAGCGCTTTGAGTGAAAGCGGCTGACGCCATCAGCTCAGTGGACGCCTCTCCTGCACGGAACGTGTGGACAGGAAGCGGGTCCAGCGACGAGGGGCTGGAGAGGCAGCAGGCGGCCACCAGCCCTCCGGGGACAGAGATCGGCCACAACGAATGGCTTCCGCGCGCTCACACGTAGCCCGCAGCCACATTTATTCGTGCTCCTTCAGACCTCAGCGAGGAAAGAAAGCCCGATCATTGTCCGAATCCAGGGGACATCGACAGTGACACTTCTCTTCAGGGCATAGCTGTGGAATTAGGGACGAGGTGTGAGCAGAGTTGCAGGTGTGACGAGGCACTGGAATCCTGGAGAGGCAGCGACCACACCTGCTAAGAGGCATGTCGCCCCTGCGTTGACCCTTGGAGTCTGGTGCCCGGCTCCGCTGTCAGCTCCCTGACCCGCCAGGAGGAGGGCGAGCTCCGGGCCTCTTCCCCTGTGTCATCTGTAAAATGGGTAGAATAACAGACATCTCTAGGGCAGCTTTCCAAACTCAAACTTGGAACATAAAAGAAAGAAGCCCTCGGTGACTGAGAAAGGCGTTTCACAAAGAAAGCGGCATGGCAGTGTATTAAACATGACCTGCCCGACGCTGTGGCCCGGCTTTGCAAAAGCACGGCTTCCCAGCACCTGCCTGGCGTTGATGCGTCTCAGCCCTGGAGGACGACCAACAGCATCACTGCCACCCTCCCCGGGAGGACACGGGTGCACTCCCTTCCTAATGACTGCGGCCCCTCGGTCCTGACCCAGACACTCTCCTCTGAAATTAGTAGGCGTCTAATTGCTTTTTAATTTAAAGCAATTAGAAAGATGGACACCACCAATCACTGTTTGCGAAGGAAGCGTCACAATGGGAATGAAGAGAGGCCGGGTTGGCATCTGTGCGTGACGAGCTCTTGGATGCCTGGGAGTGACGACTTGGAAGGGACATCATTATAGCTGCCCACAGTAGCATGTGGCCATAATTGTGATTGTTCCATTTTAAACATGAGTTCCTCAAGTTTTCTTTTTAGTAACTTAGAGTGTGACTTTATCACAAGCCTCACAGTTGCTCTGAAACTCAGAACTCAAAGCTGTCCACTGGGGCTCAGACCAAAAGGAGGGGCCTGTGCCTGATCAGTAAGAAAAAATGCCAGACAGGAGAAACTGTTCCTCCCTCCGTCCTCCTCCTCCTCCCTCCTTCCCCCTTCCTTCCCTTTCTTCCCTTCTTCCTTCCATCCCTCCCTCGTTTCCTTTCCTTCCCTTTCCTCCCCAATCCTCCTTCCTTCCCTCTTCTTCCCTCCCTCTCTCCCTCTCTCCCTTTCCCTCCCTCCTTCCCCTTTCCTCCCTTCTCCTTTCTTTTCTTCTTGCATCAATAAATATTCTCTACTTACATGCCATGCTTATGAGAACATAAAGATGAAACAGAACCGTATATTTCTAAATATAACACAAAACCTCAGAGCAAGGATGCATCAAATTTATTATGTGTTTTTCAGGAACTTTCAGAAATCCATTCCGTGATATATATCAAGAAAAATATACAAGGGTGTAGGGAATAGTGGAATTTGGGGCTTTCCCTAAACCGGCAAAGAGAGTGGCTTAGTTCAGGCCAGTATGTATTTAAATCCTCCAATTTGAAAAACATCTGCCCGCTAGATAACACCAAACAAAACAGAGCTGGTGTCTGCATTCAGGTGGCGTCAGGCTGTGGGAGCAGACACCCGGGAGAGAGAGCATCACAGCCATCTGCACACGAGTGTGCTAGCTGCTTCCCACTTGCACACACACATGCACACACTGAGTGCTGGGTTTGAAATGGGTCTCTTCCCTACTGCAGCACAGCTCCCGGCAGGCCCCAGCGGTGTGCAGACCCTCGGGGACGTGCAGGGTAAGAAGCGGGCCTGAGGGAAGACACTTCAGCCTGGAGGCGGGAGACAGTGTCTGCACGCTCACAGCGGGCTGCTGAGAAGATGAAGACGTGTCAGAGGGGTCCTCAGAGCCCGGAAAGGGCAAAATTGCTCACCGCTTTCTGGATGAACACGGGAGACGTCTTAGGACGTTACAAGGGTGGGGGAGAGAAGCCAGGACACATGGGGGACAGGAGGGAAGCAGGGACCAGCGTGGTGGCAGCTGGGATGGCCACACTGGGCGCTGGAGGGCGCGAGCATGGAAATGACGATGTGTGTGGACTGGGGAGTCACTGGGTTTGGGGGTGCATGCAGACTCAGGGATAATCGCAGGGGTCAGGGTCAGTGCTGCCCCTCCGTCCCCTCATGGGCCCTGCTTGTCCTCTGGTCTGGAGACGGCAGATGCGGCTGCTGAGAAGACTGTCCCTGGTCCTCCATTTGCGCGCAGCCGTCTGCGGTCACTCCTGGGTTATGGTGTGAAGAGCGTCCCTGCGGGCACAGGTCCAGCCACCTGCCACCCGAGAGCACCTCCACGCCACGCGTGCTCCTGGTCTCCTAAGTCTCCTGCGATGACCTGATTTCACGAATTTCCTGATCACAGCACTGGGCTGCTGGCCGCCACAGACCACAGTGCGGCCAAGCCTTCCTGACCCTCAGCCCCGCCAGGTGCCGCTGGCCCTGCTGGCCGCACGCTGCTGATGCCCCCGGGCGGCAGCCGCGTGGCTCGTCTTCTGGAGTCTTGCCGGCTGCAAGTTTGTCTTCACAGCAAACAGTGGAGAAATTGCAATTGTTTCCATTCACACACCGCTTAATGAGGGTGTGGTGATCACAGCCACAGCGGCCAAGGACGAAACCTGAAACTTTGCAGTTACAGGAAAAGCTCCTAGAAATGGGTAATGAGATCCCGATTCAGAGGCTTTCAGGAAACAGTAAATACTGGTTTCTTGTGTGTTTCTTCTGGACCACAGAGGACAAGGGAGAACCAGGGGGACAAGATCTGCCCGGGAGGGACAGAAAACTCAGCGATTGTGATGGTAATAGATGATGATGTCATGTGTTACCATGGTAACACAACTTATAAAATAACAATTATGTTTGCAGAAGTTATTTGAAATAGCTTTCTTGATGGTTGTACACAATCCGGTGAAAAGATGAGGCAGATAAATAGAAAGATTTGTTCCTTCTATTGAGGTTTGATTTACTATTTGTCTCTCCTTTTGATTTTTTTCCCATTATCCTTTGAACTTCTTTAGAGGCAAGAAACACCCTTTTGTCTCTTTGATGGAATAAAAGCGATGCTCAGCCTTCCTCTGCCGTCTCCGTTTGGGCAGGCGCCGCCACCGACTCAAGCGGAGCCACGTGCCAGCTCCCGGCTCCAACAATGGGATCAATGCCGCGGGGAAGCGTTTCCCCCGAACAAAAATAAAATGAAAATAAAGCCTCAATGAAACAGCCACAAAGTCCACTTCCATTTGAAGGCGCAGAAAGGGAGCGGTTTGATTTTACTTCTGTGTCGGATAGGTGTCATTTTTGTTTAATTCCTCGGCGTGGAAGAAGCGGGAGACTGGCTGTAACTCAGAATGGGGACGGTCTGCCTCACCTCCACCTCGGTCCAAAGTCCTTTTAATTTTTAAAAAGGCTTTTGAATGAGAGTCTGTAGAATGAAAATACTCCTAATGATTTAGTGAACTAATAGACTTTACAGCCAACGCTTGCTTGCTTTCTTTTTCTTTCTTTCTTTCTTTCTTTCTTTCTTTCTTTCTTTCTTTCTTTCTTTCTTTCTTTCTTTCTTTCTTTCTTTCTTTCTTTCTTTCTTTCTTTCTCTTTCTTTCTTTTTCTTCTCTTTTTTTTCATTTCAAGAAATGTGGAAAACATTAGCTAAAATTGTGTTGGTCTGTACAATTTTATTCTGCTAAAGACAGGTTTTATGATACATTTAGCCCCTTAAATGACACTAATAGTCCCGGGAGACATATGGGTTTTCCTCCAGCGCAACAATTAAGTCCATTTCGATGCTATTTGGCTACGTTGAAACAGCTCAGTTACTGCATGTCTGCTGGTAGGTACGACTGAAGCCCAAAGGTGAGCCCTGGAAGTTACATAAATAATAAAGTTTTAGCCAACTTTAGACATGCACCAAACGCTTCTTTTTCCAGATTTCTCTCCCTCATTTTCCTCTCGTGTCCTAGGTGAGGGGCCTCATCCGAACCGAGGGGCGGGCTGCCCTGAGGAAGGACTGCTCGGCACCGGGTGGCTCGTCACTGCTGGGCTCTTTCTCCTGCCTCCGTGCAGTTGCAGATGCTCTCCCAGTAGAACCAATGGAGGGCGGCTTGATTGATTGATTTTATTTTTTGAGTCAAGTGCAGCAGAATAACTACACGCGCATAATGAGACCCACATTCCGCTTTCCAGGTGAAGGCATGTGTGGCATTAGAAATCGGTGCAGCATCTGTGTCTGCAGGTCGCTCACTTACGGAGCTCAATTATAATCAAATTATTACTGACTGAGAAAGAAGGGAGCCAGAGGAAGTCATTTAGTGAGTTCCACATCTACACACGGGGCTCAGCTCACAAGTTCACGTCGAGTCATCGGCAGGAAAGTACGAGGCCACGGGACCAAGGGCCTCCGCCCGCCAGGGCCCGGGGTGCCCCACACTCCTTCCACACGTATGAGCCATGGAAACTGCCTTGTCAGAAAAATTACACCAAAGGCTTCTTTCTCTTTTTTCTTTAGAGGCATGTGTTCTTTTTTTCATTCGATGGGAAAAGAAGTCGATTCCTCATAAAGGAGAAAACATGATTTCGAGATTTTGGAGGCTGGAATGAAGCCACCAGCAGTGCAGTCCCGTCTTCCTGGCCCTTGAGCTCTCGGTCCAGAAGCAACGTGAACAGCAGCCTGAAGGAACCAGCACGAGGCCATGGGCCACCACAGGCGCGCCTGTCAAATGCAGGCTTGAATTACTCACCACCTGGTACGTGGCCTCGCAGGTACCGCTTCTTCTGTTTCCTGGCAAGTACGAGGGTCCTGCCCAGGAAAGAACAGGCCCGGATGACACGGGAGCACAGCCCTGTCACTGCATTCCCAGCACCACGGGCCCACGGAGCTGCCCTCCTCTCCTCCCCGAGCACACGAGGCTGCTCACACTCTTTCTGCAATTGGTTTCCTCTGATCGAAACACAAGCAGTCGGTGGGCGACACTGAAATAAAAACGGCGGCACTGGTTTTGCAGCGCTGTCTGTCTGGCTGCAGTCTGGCTGGCTGCCTCCCGGGGAGACGGAATCGCTCCTCGGTGCTGACGTCCCGGGTTGGCCCCTTAGCAGCCAGGGACCTGACTGACCCAGGTGTTCACCGTTCTCTATATTGTCCCAGGATTTGTGGATTAATAGCTACATGCCAGTCACCCCTCTGACTACACATGAAAACAAATGACACAGCAAGAGAAATCAGCGTAGACTATATCTCACCAGGAATGCATGAAAAAGAAAGTTCTTTTGCAAATCCCAAGCAGAAATGGAGTAAACGTGGATTTCTTACCTTTTTTTATACTTTTTTCATGCAGCAGTGAATGATAATTTGCTACAGTGTCTGGATTAAACAATTTGAAGACATAATAGGTATCTTTGACATAAAAACTAAAAAACTTTTTCTCTTCATGCTGAATAAACTGTTATTTTGTTAACAAGTTTTCTCATTCAAAACTGTATTATATGCCATCTTATTGTTTTCAACAAGAGAGTTGTAAAGATAAATGAAAATGTCTCAACGGAACTTTCAAGTAGTCAGAGACGGCAATAGATTTTCAAAAGCAATGCATTTTTAAGTAATTAATTTTTGTGAAATGCTTTCAGATTGTCTTTGAGAATTTAATTTCTATGGTAAATATAAAGAACTACTTTTGAAGCTTATACTAGAACTTCAATATCAAAAAGCCAAATGCCCACTTTCTCTTTATAATTGGACAAAGTCATTTGAGTGCCCTGACTAATATCTGATTAGAGGGGACAGGGATCAATACAATTTTCAGACTAAATAGACCCTCGGTGCTGTTTTTATTTCTCTTGTCATTCAGGAAACAAAATGTCTTCAACCTTTCGGTCCACAATTTTAAAACAGCAAAAAATCTCCAAGTGACAGTGTGTTGCTAACTTAATGATAATGCGTACTTACATTACTCCTAGGTATTAGAATTAGGTTAAAATATCATTTCATATTGTTACTTTTCCATCGTAACCAGGTGTCTCACACAAGAGATTTTTAACAGAATTATTATACAATTTCACCAAATACATAAATATAGGTGACAAGCCAGGAACCACGCAAAATGATGAAAAATGAGAAATAAACAGTGTCGACGATTAAGGAGCCCAGAGAACTTGGTTACATTGAGTTCAGCATCTCTGTAATTTCCAGCACAGAAAAGAGTGACCGAATCTGCAGTTCCAGGAGAGAGAGGTTTTCGTTGCTTGGACATGTATGTTATTATTTAGTTTTACGTTTGAACATAAAGCAGGACTGAAACATTAAAAAAGTGAAGGCAGGCTGCTTAACATCCTTCAAGCAGGAGACAGGATTGACATCTCAGGAATCACCTGCTCTTCCCCAATTCTTACCAATCAGAGAGAGTATTTTTTCTTCCTAGCTGGGAGAACACGGACTTTGAAAGCCCGACTTTGGTCTATGCACTGAGGGATGGAGGAAAATCGCTTGACGCTGAACTCAGAACCAACACGGCGGCACCCACTCTCAGAAATGACTGAGAGGCAGAGCCCGTCACGTCCTAAGCACCGGGGAGGTGTGGGCTGGCGGTCAACCCACTTCACCCCCTCGGGTTCGACTTGGTTCAGCTCTGAAATTATGAAAATGTGACCCTCGTCAATAAAAACCAGGCATTGGCGCAGGGTTTTCGACGTAGAATTGTTGTAGGTTAGTCTCCACAGATGCCTCTGGAGGAGAAAGCGGGAGAAAGCTAAGCTCTTCCTTCAGCTTTTCTTCTCACATTTAGACAATGGCAAGGAGCGTGTGGGCTTCTGTGTCCCTTCGATTTCAGGTCAGTAGTCAGGTTTGCTTACACACGGACAGAACTTGCCGGCCCCGAGTAAGGCCACACTGGGGGCAGCTGAGGACTCAGCTCAGTCCAGATGCAGACACCAGCCCTCACCTCCCGCTGTGGGATTCTGGATAAAAATGACTTCTCTCTGGGTCTCTGAGTCCTCGTTCCAAAGTGTCACCGAGTCACTATTGCAGTTGACCGAGATGACGCAGAGCGCACACAGAAGTGTCACCCAGAGGAGGCTGTGGCTCTAATGTTCCCGCTGCTGCTGATACTGTTAACGAAGGCCCACATGACACTGTGGAGCACACTTGCAGGCACAGAGCGGCAGATGTCTCGTCTTCCTTTTAAATGATGGAAGCACTGCTCTTAAAGCATCTGGCCAGACCATAGTGTTCATATTTCCAGAGCTGAGGCTTCTGAGCAATGCGGTGTGAATATGGACGCAAGCCTGGGAGCCTGAGACGGGAATGTTCATTTCCCATAAAGCTCTGCCATTATACCTGGAGCGTCCTGCAGCCGAGCCTTGGCCTTGTAAATACTTTAGCTTCATTATTCTCATTCAGGCCACACTGAGAAGAAACCAAGGGGGATGCTTGGCCCTCAATTCACAAAGAAGACGTGAGATTCTAAATGCCTTCCCAAGTTCAAAATAAGCCCAGCCAAGTGCTCTCAGATCTCAAGAGATAGCATCGACGTGCTTAATTTAACATGGTCTCAAACATCTTGAATGTATGTTTACAAACGTGTCGGGGTGAGCTGCGAGGAAGCTTTCTCATTCAACAATGTATGTCCTGGCCATTATCCGTTCATATTTACTGGCACTATTTCAGATGCAGGCATGCGGAGCAATAACACAGAGGGCCCATCACCTCCCTGCAGTGTGGACCCTGGACTCGAAGACGGGCGAAAATGCTGCCCTGTGCTCGGGCTCTCACTCAGACTGCCAGCACGGGCCACCCAGGGCGCGGCGACAAACCTCCCTAGCTGCCCCCACCCTCGCCCCTCGCGGGGAATGAGTGCAGACGTGGGACCGGGAACAGGCCCCTGGGCCAGCTCACTGCCCAGGACACAGCGGGGGAGCATGCTCCACTCTGTCATCCCTGCCGGCCCACCCATTTTCGTCTGGGAGAAGCCAGGTGACTTGAAGAAAGACGAGCTGGCCAGTGAGCTCAGCAAGGAAGCAGTGGGTAAAGGGTTGATGTTTTCCTTAGACGTGCATGTTTGAGAATTTGAGGGGAAGCCGTCAAAGGAAGCACACACTCCTGTGGGTGAGCGCTAGCGTGGAGTCAGGTTCCGTGACAGAGACGCTGCCCTCGTGGGGCTGGACTCCTGAGAGAACGCAGCGTGTGGGGTGAGGGACGACCCCTCCTCACTGAGCACTTCCAGAGACCCAAGTCCTACCTCCTGGAAGCCGCCGATGTTTCCTTCTATGGCAGAGAAGGACTTGGAGGTATGATTCAGACAGGGATGCTGAGATGGAGCGACTCTGAGGTTCCCAGGTGCACCTACGGCTTTACAAGTCCCTTCGTAGGGCACAGCCAGAGACCAGGACACCTCACAAGCTGAAGAAGCAGCGCCTGGAAGGGAGGGCATGCCAGGGGGCATGCTGAATGCACCCATGGTACAGGGTCACTGCTCAGAGCACACTCCAGGGAGGAGCCTCCAGCGAGGGCACTCGACACTGCCTGGCGCTGTCTCCGGTCACACAGGGAAGACCGAAGACGAGCTGCTCTGGGACTGGTCTCCTGCTTCCACAAGAAGACTCTGGAAAGCCAGAGCCAGGCATCTCAGCATGGCGGTTCGATGAATGCAGCTACTGGAAGCACCACAGGTTCTCAGGACCGAGTCCGTTTCCAGAGTGACAGGCCTACCCAGACCCCCGGGATGCAGAGTGGAGCGCAGAGCCTGGAGACCCCAAGACTGAGGTGCCCCCCATTCAAAGCGGGGGACATTTGGAGGCAAGCGAGCCCAGGCGCAAGTCCACTTCCAAGTGACTTCAGAAGGGACGGCCGAGACTCGGGGACACTTCTTCACAGTTCAAGGGGGCCGCGGCTTTAGAGGACTCCGACAAGGTCTGCAGAGGCCAGGTGGGAGGGCTGCACCCACCTTCACACTTAATGTGACGCCCCCGGGAGGCGGTCACACAGAGGAAGCAGCGGCCATCCAGAGGGTAAGATGATCCCACCACAGACAAAGACAAGTCAACGCTCTCTCAACCGCCAGGAGCAATGTGCCCAGTTTGTGGTCGGAACAGTCACTCTGGAGAGCCCACCGCACTCTCCACCGCCCGACAGCTGTCCTCCTATCCCTCCATCCGCTGCCCATGCTGTGTCCGTGGCTCCAGAGAGGCTGCCGTCAGCGCATCCTCCGCCCGGCCAGCTTCGGCTGTTTGAGTGCTCTCTGCTTTCTTCTTTATTGTGCTTTTCCGTGACTTTCTTTAACTGACGAGGGCTTGAAAGACTTCTGAGATAACTGGCTGAGCACTTGCTTTCCTTTCAGCGCAGATGAAGTGATGCATTTCCTGGAAGCATAGCCCGCGTCGCCTAGATTTCTATCTGCAGAATTTATGGTTTATTTTTTCTAGTATTGTATTTTTAATTTCCTCTTTGACCATCGAGTAATTTGCAAGAGTATCTAAATGTCTAAAGAGAAGTTTTTCCCCTTAAATTCTTATTATTAGCATCCTGCTGTGTGGTTTCTAACTGAGCGGTGGCGGTGATTTTTGAGGTCCCCTCTTGCTGAATACCCGCATGAGGAGATGGGTGTCAGCTCTCTTTTCTAATACCACACATTTACAGACTCTTCCTGATGACCGTTTTCTGATTTTTGTTGTCACGCTTTTTTTACTCACTTTATTTTTTCACCACTTGTGATTTGGAAAGTAGACTCCACGTTTTAAATTTTCCCAGCCATTAACTAAAACTTTCAGAGTAAATATTGTAGGCGTCTAATAGATATTTCAGTGGCAGAGATGATTCCCCTTTATGTAAAATGAGGATTTCTGATGACTGTCAACATTTAACTACTTTCCAGTTTCATAAGCTTGTTCATGTCCTGTGTTTTACAGTGACATGTTCTCGGTGGCACGTTTTATCCTTAACGTCTGCATATGCTATTTGGTTGTACGTCACCACTTTGTCGTTTCAGTGTCTGCCCGATTCACCACGGACACACTGTTAGTTTCTTTGGATATTTTTAATGATATTGAGCAAGAATCTTCAAGTTATGGTCTAAGAACAAAGCCCAGCTGCCACCTGACTGTATATGATCCTTGAACTTAGAATGGCTTCACATTTTCATACAATAAAAAAGAAGATAAATAATACTTCGTGACCTATGAAAATCTTACGAAATTCGAATGTCAGTGTCCCCAAATAAAGCTGCATTGGTGGCCCACGGCTGTGCCCACCGCTGCCAGTGCTGTCAGAGGCCACTTTGCCTGCTTTGCATCCCAGTGACCGAGTCATGACCGGATGGAGGGTGCCCAGCCCACAAAGCCTGAAATATTTATCGTGCGACCCTTCATAGCAGATGTTTGCTTTCTCAAGGCCTGGAGCTGTGATTTGGCTGTTTTCCCTGGAGCACACAAGAAGGGCGCTATTTACGAGGTGCCACCCTGCCACTCCTTCCCATCACCCCACGTTTTCACACAAGTGAAGCGCAGCAGAGATGTGACTGCCAGGGACCGCACGGCGTGTCCACACGCTGCTGACTGCGCCGGCTTTGGGAGGGAGCAGTGCTGTCTTTCCCTCTTGCCACGCTTTGAGCGTGTCTCTGGCTCTGTCTGTTGCCTGGTGCCACGAAACTGGATGTTCTCTCTAGGACTGCTGACAACACAATCCTGAGGAAAGACGGTTCACACATCCACACACCTTCGGTGAAGACCTGCTGCTGGGCTGTCTCTCCATCCGTCACTCATCTGATGTGAGGAAGCATAAAAAACTGGAAAGGACTGCTCCTGCCCTCAAGGAGGTTATAGTGTAAGAGAGTTATTTAAATTAAACACAAAACAACATGTGACATGACAGGAGTGAGAATAGGGGGAAGGCAGTGAGATCAAAGGAGGAGACCATAATAAGAGGGACATGTTTTC
Source organism: Solenodon paradoxus (assembly GCA_004363575.1). Lineage (NCBI taxonomy): Eukaryota > Metazoa > Chordata > Mammalia > Eulipotyphla > Solenodontidae > Solenodon > Solenodon paradoxus. The sequence goes on along the minus strand of RJWH01004920.1, from coordinate 67,265 downwards.
TGAGAGAACCACATCAATGGAGGCTTCAGGTTTAACTCAGAAATGGAGAAATCCTTCCCACAGAAGAAATGAAACATGAAAGCTCTAATGACAAAGGACTGCATGTGGGGGAGAGTCTGAAGAATTCAGTTCACAGACACAAAGCCTATGAGAGAGAGGTGAGGAGGGCTTTGCATTCTATATCCAGACAGGTAGGCTGGGTGTCCTTGGAGAGTAATCCTTAGAAAATTAGCAGTGTGAGACCACAGAGGACCACCGGTGTGAAGCCACGGTGTGAGGCCATGGTGTGAAGCCATGTTGTACGGCCGGTGTGAGGCCACGGAGGGTCTTCAGTGAGAAGGCATGAAGAACCATGAGTGTGACATCACGGAGGATCAGCAGCAGCAGCCACAGAGGACTGATCGTTAGCGCTGAAGGTTATGAGTAGGGTGTATGGAAGACAGCTGCTCGCATTGATGGCACCATTAAGGCTGAGGTGCCAACTGAGAGACGGATGCATACATTCAGGTGAGCCATGACTAAGGTTATGTCAGGGAAGATGAAGGGATTTCAGAGTCAACAGCATGAGAGACAAATGGGGTGAAGGTAGAGGCAGAGTCAACAGTTCATGTCGGGCTTCCAGGTCAGGCACCGCAGAGCAAGGCAGGGCGACTGGAAGGGAAGTCTGGGGGCTGAAGATGGAGGTAATGACGGCATGTGTGAAGTTTAGAGCAATTGCTGTGTGTGTGAAGGCGGTAGGTTCATGGAGCCTGCGAAGGTGGCAGGTACTTTTACAGGGGGACTCAGAGCAGCGGGGGCATGGCCGGGGTACCATGGCGTCTGCTGCAGGAGAGCTGGAGAGGACTCGCACTGCACGGGTCCCCAGGGAGCAGGGCGTGGTCTAGCTGTGGGGACGTACGTGCACTTTTCTTTCTTCCCCTTCTTGCATTGGCCTCGTTTTGACTTACTTTTGGAAGAGAACCTCCCTGCAATATATGCAGACCCTGGTGGGTCCCTCCCTTCCCTCGCCAGCAGTGAGCACGTGACCAGGCTCGCGCATTTAAACTCTCCAAGAGCACTGAAGCGTGAACAGATTCTGCGAGGAATAAAACAAAAACATTGTGTGGCTCCCATGACCTAGTTCCTTGACATGACCCATGGTTACTTTTGCTGCTCAGACGTCAGGAAAGGTCCTGATTCCTGTTCTTTATGAGCCTGTTTCTTCAGTCTTCCTTTCGTTTCCATGAGCTACATAACATCCTTTCAATGACACTCTTTCGTGCGTATGTAGCTCAGAATAACTTTCCGCTGCATGCAAGCCAGGAACCCTAACCTACGAAGGTGGCTTCCAGTGCCCCCACTTTACAGATGGGAGCAGCACGTTCAGAGCACACTCTGAATTGCACTCACACAGCTGTGAGTGAGCCGATGACGGATGCCGGGCTTTTCAATGCGACGGCTCGCCTCCCTTCCGTGGGTTTTATTCCTGGAATGACTCCTAAAAAGTCCCCTCAACTACAGAAAACAGAATTATCAGCATTTGAGGTAGATCAGCTCTGAATAGTTTACAGATGACACGCTGTTGTAAAAGCATCAGTCTGGTTTTACATTTTGCATTTCTTTTCCTTTCTTCCCAAGTTCATGTCTTATACATGGGGGTCAATTAGATGTATTTGCTAATCAATTATCCCTAGGAGATGTAAACATTCAAAAACTGCTTAGCTAACCATCTCTTCAAAGGCATCTTTCACCAGTGCTTAGAATCTTCCAGGCTGTGTGAGAGTCGGTTTGCTCCTGCTGGCTCCCACCTCCTTCTTAAAACAGCTCCCCGCAGGTGTTCTAGATTCTTATGAATCTGAACTTGCTCACTTGTGCTTTGCTTTCCTGAACCAGATGTAACTCCTGGCCTGGACCAGGGCTGTTGGGAACAGACACTCCCCTGAGGGATCTCTGGCCCCTGGGGTCACTTTTCCTGGCTCCATCTGTCTTTTGCCAAGCTTCTTTCTAGAGCAAACACCGGGCTAAGATCACAACCCTCCCTCAGTCTCTGTGTCCAGAGGAAAATCAGAAAATGCAGAGATGACTTAAACACCCCCCATGCAGAGGTTGGGACTTTTTATTGTTTAAGTACATCATCCATCTTTTTCCCGATGTGGAAGCATAAGTTTTTCTTCACTCTCCTCAGGAATTTGCCCCACCAAGCAAATTCATTCTAATTAATTAGTCTGAGCATAACCATATACTTTGCTCTCTGTTGCTAGTCTGTTCAGCCCCCTCCAGGAGAGACGATATCCCTGCTGTGCTCCCGCCCACCGAATGCTATTTTGTTAAATGAACGGTGACCTCCTTGGAGATACGAGATGGATTCACATTTGCGTCCCTGGAGCTCAGCATCGTGTCTATCACCTGTGAGCACTTCATACGTGTGTGTCAACTGAATGACTTAATTCCTAAACTATGATGACCAGGGCATGTGAAACTGCATTTCTGAGTGGAGACTTTGTCCTCCATTAAAACATTCCTGTCATTGGTTATCAGCGCTCAGTTTCAAGTCAATGGATGAACTTTTGTTTAAATTCTCTTCATCTGATGAGCTTCTTCCTAATTTCAATTAATTCATTGCAGTGACCAGTCGCCCCAGGGTGCACTGTTCCCAGAAGGAGCTGGAGGCCAGCGTGGAGGTGGTGGCCATGGAGCTGCAGAAACCTGCCATGTTCGTGGGCCTCATCGGATTAAAACTTGAAATTGTGATGAGTCCTTCTATTCTCCTCGTCATTTCCCTGAGATCATCAGTCAGCCACAAACCGAATTCTGAATTCTCCATTCCTCGCATTGGCGCATGACGCCCTGGAGCGAAGGACGAGGTGGAACTCCGAGGTCGCACGCCGGTCTTGGTAAAGAGCGCTAACCACGATCAGAAGCTGTACATCTGCAGGACAGCAGAGAGAAGCAGAAAGATGAATTTATTTCCTTTTCAAACTCAGTTTCCATCGGAGTAAACGGAAATAATTGCCGCAGAGTATCTTCCCGCAGGTCCCTCAGAAAAGACGGCCCTGTGAAAAAGCCCGAAGACGGTGTCTGGGCCGAATTCAAGGGCGGCTAAGCTCAGGCGGGCAGCAGCACCTGCCCCCAAACCCGTGGCCCGTCTGCCCTGCGTTCCCTCCTGGAGCTGGCTCTGCGTTAACGAGCTGCTGTTAGTCTGTTGTGTGGAGACTCGCCTGTCACACAGCGGGTGCCATCGTACACTGTTTAGCATTCTCTCCGGTCCGGGCCGGGAGACACGGCTGGTCATTTCTCTGGATGAAAGCCTGGATAATGCGGGGCGTCATGAATATTTAACTGGCGCTATCTGCCTGCGCGCGAGCGTGTGCGGATCTGCTGAGCGTGCTGGCCCGGCTCTGCTATCCACAGTGAAATGATCCCGAACAGGACTCTGCGAATCGACCACAGAGGTCCATCAGGCACCACAGGACACGTGCCAGGGCTTGGCAAGGCCATTAGGCGAGTGTCGGAACTCTGGGGAAGCAGGCACGGTCTTGGAGGAACATAGCACAGGGGAAAAAGCAGGAGAGGGCAACTGAGGCCAAGGAAACAGTCGACAGCTAAGAATGAGCTGAAAATCCTGAGTGTCCATGACCCTCGCTCAAGTCCTATGGACAAGTAGGAACAAGGGTTCGGCGTTAGAATTGCTTAAAAATTCACTAGAAAGAGAATCTGGAAGACTTCACTTGGGGTGTGGGAAATCGGGTTTTAGGGTTCATGTTTTTAGTCCCTCTGATCGGTAGTTCTTCCCAGTGAGAGAGCGACAATGACCACATGCGGATCTGTGGGCTTGGGGACAGAGGGCGAGAATCGCGCTCTGTCATCAACCCCTTCTATTCAAAAGCGGAACAGAGGACTTCTGACATCAGATGAGATGGCAGTGTAAATACCTGGAAGACAGGAAGGAAAGCTGAGGTGTTTTAAACAGAGCTACTAACGGGGGGATGAGAATCTGAGACACGTGGTGACCCTGCACAGGGTAGAGGTGGGAGAGGCGAGAGATGACTGGGGACTCGGCCCCGTGCCCACGGCGCCCCTCCCCAGCACGCCCGCTTGCACAGGCAGGACAGAGGACCTGCAGGGTGCCCTTCAACAAACCCATCACCACGCAGTGACCAGAAGGCCGCGCAGCAGCGGACGGCCCGAGGATGCCAGCCCGGCTGGGAAAGCGGGAAGCTGGGTAGCGCATCACCTAGCCGGGGCCCAAAAGCCAGGAGGAAGCTGCTGAGCATAGGTTTGGGCTTTGATTTCTTGATCTCTAAAGTGTGAGCATGCAATATACAATTATAAGAACATCTCTGGACGTTTAGTGCTGAAGGGAAATGAGACAGGCAGAAGCTGATCGACGTGACTGGCACAGATCTGTTTGGACAGGCGAGCATGTCGCGTCTTCCAGTATTTGATAAAGAGCACCCACCCACTTCCTAAAGGTTCTTGGCCATTTTCCTCAGCATGTCTTCAGCGGCCACGTTCTCCCGCGTTGTGTTAGAGTTTCCCTGAGCGCCTGGTTCTCTGGGGAGCAGTAGCCGTGCTCTGCGCAACGGGGTGCCCACGTCTTCACGCTGAATGTGTCGATATGCAGCCAACTTTGTCTGCTGAGCCTCTGTTCTGTGCGCTTGCTGATCTCCCCGTCGGCTCTGAGGGGGTGTGGTATGTTTGCAACGTCCTTAGATTTCCTACCTCGGCATCTCGTTAGCTGCAAACAGGGGCAGATTTATCTCTTCCTTTCTGATCTCTAGGCATCTGATTTATTTTTCTTGCCTTATTGTGCTGGCTAGCATGCCCAGCACTGTGTGAAGGAGTGCTGGCGACGGTGAACATCCCTTGTTTAATTCCAGGTTTCAGGGAAAGCACTTACTCCTTCCCCACCATGTGCGACGCTGAGTGTGTCTCGTGGAGGCCCTTCATCAAGGTGAGGACATTTGTGTCCATTTCCACCTCGCTGAGGACTCTTTTCCTCATGGTAGGTGTTGCATGTTGTCAATGCATTTCTCGCCTTAATTGACACGTGATTTTTCTGCTGTAGTGCATCAATACTGCGGATCACTTTCAATAATTTTAACTAGTGAACATGTCTAACCTCCCTGGAATAAGTTCCATCTGATATGGTGTGTAATTCTCATTATATAATAATGCTGATTCTCTTTGCTGATAATATCTGATCCGCACACAGATATTTGATGGCAGCTTGGAATATAGTTGCCAGAACTTGGAAGTAGCCACAATGTCCTTCAGTAAGTGAGGGATCAATAAGTTGTGGTCCATCCAGACCACGGAGTGTCTACTCAGCACTGGAAAATAAACCATCAAGCCATGAAGAAGGCGCGGAGGAAGCAGAGCACATGGTGCTAGGGAAGGGGCCAGCCTGAAAGAGCATCTGCTGTGTGGTTTCAACTGTACAGCTTTCTGGAAAAGGCAAAATTACGGAGACAATAAAAAGCAGAGTTGTCAAGACTTAGCTGGAGGGAGGGTGAAATGGCACAGCCCGGAGGATTTGAGGCGGTGAAACGGCTCGGGAAGGCCCCGGGGCGTGGGTCCACTTGTCGGGACCCACAGTACCGACAACACAGAGTAAACATGAACGTGACCTATGAACTTTGCGTGGCAGCAATGTGTCGTGTAGGTTTGTCAATGATAAATGTACTGCCCTGGGGGTGCTGGGCAGTCGGGGGCCATGTAGGTGCGGCTGCGGGGGGAGAGGGGATCTCTGCTCTGTCCTCCATCCTGCTGTGAACCTGACACTCTTTAAACAGCTCTTCATTAAGGTAAAGCTTTACGGAAGTGTCCCTTGTGTCCTGTGATGACAGAGTCCTCACTGGAGAACCAGCAGGTGCCAGAGACCCGGAGACCTGGTCCCGCTGTCCCCTGGAGGCCTGGTCCCACCATCTCCAGCACACCCAAGATTTACGTACAATCTTTAGACACTTATTCTCTCGCTTTGATCTATTTTATTAATAAAAGTGTTTTTTCTGTAAATGCTTTCATTCCACAAAGGCCAAACCCTATCTTGGGTCTTGTAAGCATCCCATATTTATTGCAAGCTTTTATTAAAAAGTAAGAAATAAAGGGAACAGAGCAACTGCAATGAATTCTCTTTCAGATACGAGTGTGTCTCTGTCTGCTCCTCAGTGTGCGGACAGGCAGCATCTCCTCATCCTGGGGAGCAGACCTTCCCGACAAATACCACAGACTCTGGAATTTTCCTCAGGGGCCCTTCTCATGGGCCTGACACCTCTGTGCTTTTTCCCATTGGCTGTTCCCAGTTTCTGAGACGAGGACGCCTTGGCCCCTGCTGTTTGGGGTCCTGATGTCCCTGGAGAACCTTCCAGGGTGTCTGAAAGGCAGGTGCCGATGCAACAGCAGTGACAGGGGAGCCATGATCTCCCAGTGTGGACTGGACTTCAGTCATCATTGATCCCAATTCCAGAAGTAACTGGTGGAGGCGCCATCTACCAGCTGCCTGCGTCCTGGGGTCCCAGCCCTCAGCTCGCAGAGAAGGCCTGGGCCCCGTCTTTCTAGAAGGGCGGCCCAGCTCCCGTCAGACATGGGAGGTAGAATCAGGCGAGTGTCACCAGAACGTGTCACCGGACAGAGCTCCACCCCAGTCTGCGTCACTGGGTGTGCGACACACACTGGCCGCTCACAACCTCCCCACAGTCGCTCAGCCCCGACACTCCAGGGAGGGTGACATGCGAGCTGACACAGGAGTCAGCGCTCAGCTCCGTGGTGCAGACAGCTCCGTGGTCACTCAAAAGAATAAACAAAACTGCCAACTTTTAGAGAATATAAGATGCCCATCACTTGGTGAAAAACTGGCCTCCAAGACGCCTAGAAGAATTCACCTTTTGCAAGTAAACTCATTCTCCAGGTTGGCTCCCCTCCCCACACCCAACTCCATCGCCTCATGGTCCCTAAGGACAGTGCACAGCCTGTGCCTAATCAGTGGACGTCTCCACGCTGTCCCTGCCACCCCGATCAGGACGTGCCAGCGGGTCACACAGCACTCAGCGTGCCTCCACAGCATGGACCGAGCTCCCCCAGGGGCTGGTCCGGCCAGGGCATCGCAAAGCTGCCCCACAACCCAGGGCACCTCCTTCCCTCCCCCTCACTCCACAGGCGTCCTGGCAGAAGGCTGCAGGACACAGAACGTGTGGGAAAGCTCGTATTTTCCACGGGGACGGAGAACTGGGACGGGGAGGGTAGAAAGGAAGAGAAGAAGGGAAGGCACACTCCTGGAGTCTAGCAAAGCAAGTACAATCAACAGTCCTGAAAGCCAGGTGTCAGATGACGCTGCATCACATGGAAGGCAGTGACACTGTGTTCAAATAACGCAATAATGTCGGAGCTGCCGTCCACAGACCTGCCAGGTGCGTCTGCCTGGAGAAGACTTGGTTGTTGAGTGTCCCCGGGTGGGACAGAATCGGCCACCACGGGACCCCAGGGCAGGCAGGAGGGAGCCAGGGCCCCCGCCCGTCTCTGCGAGACCGGGGGCCGTGCCCGAGAACGCTCTGCCTTGATGTCAGTCTGTCCCGAGGAAGCCTCCCCGGGGCGAGCAGAATCACTACCCCCAAGATAAAACCTGAAAATGAACCCACTCTGGTCTCTGGAGTGTGTGAAGGCAACTTTGCAGGCAGGCTGTTTCCTTACGGAAAGACAGGAGCATTTTCAAAAGAGCAGCGCTTTTCTCTTGGGCCGTAGGGCGAGCCAGCAGAAAGCGGTCTTCCCTGCCACCCAGGTGCAAACGTGCCTTCTTGGCAGTCACGCCTCGGGGGGCACATTTTTAGAGTTCCGGGAGATGATTTTTCTAAAGTTTTATTTTCTAAATGTCACGTTTCCTCCTCTTTAAAATGACACTAGGGTAGCTTACATTGTTTTACTTTGTTTGTTCTATTTAGTTATTCATGCCGTTGTGGCCGGTCCTGGGTCACGAACCCGGGTCCTTGGGATGTGTGTGGACTGCACCAGTCAGAGGGGGTGGACTTACGCTCCCAGGTGCATCAGCAGTCTCATTTTGAAGAGAAATACTTCATAACCTTTTCACAAAAGATTTCCGACTCAAACAGAAAACACAACTCTTAAATTCTTCCAAGGCGTCATCTTCAGTTTAAAAACTCTTAACCGTTGAGACTGCGGAAAATGAGGCACTTCTTCTAACACATTTCTTCAGCCTCCTGCGGCTGGACTTGAGGAGACTCTAACTCCACAGCCCAGAACAACCTTGCTCTCCTGCGCCGCGCCCTGGGGCTCTGCTTATCGCTCAGGGAAGCGCGTTTGCAGGGACAGGGCCCATCAGAGGTTCTGAGTAGCTGGGAGCTGAACCAGCCGCCCAGCAGGCAGCCCCGCCTCCTCTCCTCCCCACGGTCACTTGTCACCCGGCCTGCTCCCTGAGGTCCTGACCACTCTGCTCTCTCCTCTGTGTTCCGCACATCAAAGTCTTCTTGGGAGGCATGGCCACCACGCCAGCCGCCACTGGCCACACAGGGGCCTGTCCAGCTCCGCACACACCACGGACAGCCCGACGAGCAAAGTCTAAGGTGGTGTTTCAGCACAAGTCTCAAAATAACATCTTGATAGCTATTGTCGGATGACATCATCTGAAGCCCTCGGTTCCAGTAAGCTCCTCGATAATGGACACGAGTCATCACACCCACTGGTTCCAACCCTAAAATAGGGCACATTCCTCAGCACCTGTCCTCCTACCATCTCCGTTCTCCCTACGCACGCACACACGTGTGGGGCATTTGCTGCCTTTTCCCCAGATTTTAAACATAGTTGTGCTCAACAAGCATGCACACCAGCACGTGGGAAAGCCTGCGAGAAAGAAGAGGAAGAACGAGCTCCCCTAATCCCCCAACGCACGGCTGGCCCTCAGGCCACCGGCCACCTCCTCGCTCTGGAAGGTGCCTCGTCGACACGGGTGACACGTGACGCCCATCTCAGGCTCTGCGCACTTCCCAGCAGATGCCAGTGCTTGGCCGTTCGGGGCACAGGCATGAAACTTCCTGCCTATTATAAGGTTATTGTTTTAGGATTTAGTTCTAAACTAAAATGAGTAAGGCAAAGGGACCCAGGTCAGCGGAGGATCCGTGTTGACACATGATTGTTCATCCAAAGAGAAGCATCTGTTTCTCTGCCCAGCGACTCCGACGGTGGTGAGTGGATGCTGCCACAGCCGCGGTGCCACGTTGAAACAGTGATGACATGTCACGTGAGGCTGTTTCTATCACTGAACTCTTGCTGCTGCTTGTCCAGGGAACTTGTGGAAAACTTGTTTGCGAGGGTCGGTATTTATCTACTAGTTTGTAAATGGCTTCCTATTTGCATGATTTCTTTACACAGCATACAGATTTCTTTCACTGATATTATACTATTAAACATCCTGTGTTATTTTATTCATGGTTGAATTCTTTACACATATGCATATTTTTTTACATACTATTTGGTCAAATCTATCATTTTTTGTTACTTATTCTATTGCTTTAAGGCTTAGAAAACATTTCCATATCAAAAGGTCAGATAGTGAATTCAACAACATTCCTGAAAATCAGTGGGCAAAAGCAGAAATCAAAAGGGAACTTTTAAAAAATTTTGAGACAAATTAAAATGGAAAAAATAGCATATCAAAGCCTAAGGAATATGCAGTAAAAGCGTTTCTAACAAAGGCATGTGAAGCAATAAACATCCACATTAAAAATAAAGATCTCAAATAAACAGCCAAACTTTATAACTCAAGAACGAGAAAAAGAAGAGTAAGCTAAGTCTAGAGGTAGAAGAAGAAAGGAAATAATAGATTACAGCAAAAAATAAAGGACATGGAAGCTACAAAAAAAAAAATACAAAACAATCAGTGAAGATAAGAGCGTCGATTTGAAAAGATAAACACAATGGACAGGATCTTGGCTAATTAGAAAAAAGAGAGTAAAATGAATAAAAATGAAAGAACGGACGTTACAGCCGACACTTCAGAAACCCAGAGGCTCACACGAGTGTGAACGGTTATCACCTCGAGTTGGGTAACCTAGAAGAAACAAATGAGCACCCAGACCAGATAAAGCATGAGGACATAGTAAAAATCTAAACAGAGTAGTAAGGAGTAAAGAAATTGAATCAATCATGGAATCCTCACGACGAAGAGAGCCCAGAACCAGAGGGCTCCACTGGCGACCCCTGGGGGACTAGAGGGATTTTCCTGCAAACACAGACCTCAGCTTCTTGAACTGCTCGCTGAAACACTTCAGAAGAGACGTGGTCCAGTTCGGGATCCGGGACATGCGGAACAGCCAAGGGGAACAGCTCAGTGGATGCAGAGATGCTTCGTCCTCCTCTTTCTCCTGCCCGCCCCATTCCTGCGCCTTCCTTCCTCTAAATAAACAGACAACTCTTAAAAATAAAAACAACTGTGGTACGTATATATAATGAACAGTGATGCAAATTAAGCAAATTTAAATGTCAAAATAATTCAATAGAGTTAACATGTATTATACTTATGCTTCTTGTAATGGATAGTGATTACCTGTATTGTTTGAAAGAAAAAAGAAAGAAAACTAGAGATGAGAGTTAGACACCAGTTAAAATTAATAAAGAAAGAGTGAAAACAATAGAAGTGTCTAACACATTTTACTAAGGTGAATAAAAGCATTGTTTTTTATGCTTGTCTATTATTGATGCCTAGAATGAGTCAGTCATTGGTTCAGTATAGACATGAGATTACACATTTCTGTCTGACTTGTTTCACTTAGCATTACGCTCTCGAGGTCAGCCTATGTTCTTGCAAATAGCAAGATGTCCTTTCTCGTGTGTGTATGTGTGTGTGCATGAGAGAGTGTGTGTGCATGGCTGCGTGGTGTCAGACACCCAGGGCTGCCATGGACTAAGTCTAAACTGGTGACCCTAGTCCCACCCCACCCCTCACACAGGGAACTTCTGGTTTGCTCCTGAGATGGAGATGTGGCTTCCACGTTCCTGGAGCTCCAACCATGTATTAACTCTCATTGTGTGCTTTTGCATCCGTATCTCTCCTGAAGGATAAAACCCACTGCAAAGAGAAAACACCCTCTTGATTGTCCTAGAGAGGATTCTTCCATCATGGAGGAGATGCAGTGCTCCTTTCTCTTCTCTGGAACCACTTCCTCCCGGCACCTGTGCAGCGGAAGTGCGTCATGACGGAAAAGTGGGCCATCAGAGGGTACCTCTCTCTTCTCTGCCGTGGGTACCTTATTAGCATCAACCACAGGAGTTTAGGTTTCTGTTAGAGTAAACAGATCCAATTAATCTTATTGCTTCCAGTACTGACAAAGAATGGAAACTTCATTTTTTTGTTTTTAATTAATTTTCTTGAAGGAAAACTGCATCACAGCATTAGTTAAGTGGGCCTCACTGAAAATCAGCATCTGTTGACAACACAAGTGCACCACCTCCAGCCCTGTCCTTCCTCCACTAAACGCTGTGTGCTCAGAGTCTGCTGTCCATCACGCTGGCTCCAGTGATGGATGCCCAGCATTCCTGTACGAAGCCATCAAACATGCATGAAAAGGGCCAGGCCCTCTGATCTTACACCACATAACCCTCAGAAGGTTAATATTAGTACGGTTCCCATACAAGGTAGTTGCTGTGTTGTAGGTGGCTGACTCCTGGGCGTTTCAAAGACTTCTGATTTGGCGAGGGTCTAAGCTAAGCTATTTAGACACTGCGACCCAGCGACTCATACAGGAGAGGAACTGCTCCCTCCTTAGAGTAGGGGAGGGGACCGCGGGACAGGGCTGCTCACTCCCCAGGGGCCCCGGGACCTGCCTCCTCTGTCTGCGGCTCACCTGAGCTTGGACCAGCTCTGTGTTCTCAGCAGGGGGAGAGGGAGGGCGCTGCCCCCACTTCCCTTCCCAGGTGTGGTTCTGAGCTTGCACCCTGGCTTCTGTTCGCGTTCCGCAGACCACACCTGTGGCACATGGACTCACCCACACACTCTCCAGCTGGACGAGAGGTGACGTCGTGGGTGTGCCATTGAAAGGAGGAGCAGGGGCTGGAAATGGGGGACACACTCATCTCTGTCACAGCACCTTCAGTAAGTTCCTGATGCGGGGACCTCCTAGGAAGACACCTCGTCCTCCCTCCTGATGACTTGCAGAGCACACCAACAGACCGGAATCTCTGCCTGCTGTCGCCTCTCAGCTCCACCACGGTCCAGACCTCAAGGGTGGGACCAAACACCAAGCATGTCTTCCATGAAGTGCCCAGATGTCCAGGAGACACAGACCTCAAGACAAAGTCTCCCCAGGAGCCAGGTCTCTGGACCCAGCTCTCTCCAGGCCAGGCTTCTGTCTCCAGGAAGAAACAGTGACTTTGACCATTTTCAGTCCGAGAATGATCAATCCTCCTTGACAATAAAGATGGGCACACGGACGCAGACGCTTCTCTGCCACTGGCTTCAGCGGCAGACTTGTCTCTCTGAGTCTGAAACATCGCTGACATGTCCCGGCATTGTTCATACAGTTCATAGCAGTCTTAGCTTTTCTTTTTTTGGCTAAATGTCAATTAACGTGTTTATGTCTCCCATTTGTTCTTAACGGTTCTTTTTCAACAGATAACGGTAAAGCATAATGCTTTAAAAAGCAACTCTTTTTCTGCCGGCCTCAGGTCCAAGTCCACCAAATGGTTTCTCATTGCCCCTAGAAGTTAGGCTTTCGCTTCCCCAAAATCGCCCGAAGGTCCCCTCCACTGGGATCTCATGGTGGCTGCTGTCTCTGCTCAACTCCCAGGGCTCCGCTTTAGTTCTCTCCTTATGCGCATCCCTCTGCCTACCAGAGGGCTCTGCTTCCCGTCTTCCCTCCTGCCCCTCGACACACCGCTGTAACACCCTCTGCTGCTTCCTCGCCTCGTCCGCCGGCCACTCACCTGTTTGTCGTGATTGGAGTAAGCCCATCTCCACCACTCCAGAGACCCGCAGGGCAGTCCCTGTGACCAAGAGAACTCTACAGACACTGAAAAAAGGGATTTTGATAAGTAAACCATCAGACCCCCATTTGTGAGACTTCTTAGCATCTTAACGTAGAGAACATCGAAGAGCCTTTAACCGAGTAATGGGCACCGGGAAGGAAGGCCTAGGTGCAGAGAGCCTGTCAGTCCTGTGGTCACTAGTCACTCACTCTCATATGAATACTTCAGAGAGACAGTATTTCGAAGGGAACTTATTGGAAAAGGTAACTTTCTACTTTACAAAAGCAGAGATTTAGACAAAGGTTAATGTAATCATGAGAGATGGAATGGATTCCTGGAATATTCTAGATGAACAAGCATGTCGTCTAAAACAGAGGCCAGCTTCACTTCCCTTTTCCATGGAGTCTCTCATTGACTGTTTTCATCTTTTGATAGCAGTGCTCTGGAAAAGTCACCAGAAATCATAAAACCCCTGCATTCATCTTCTCGGGCGGTCTTCCAGGGCTTGAGTCTCGTCGGTGCACTGCACACGAGGGTCCAGCCACCTCGTCACGGCTCAAGAGTCAGCCGAGACCAGAGCCGGAGGGAAGCCCTCTCACCCCAGCGCCTGACCCCACACCTCACAGAGGACAGCCGGCCGGGGCGCAGCAGTCGGTGGAGGCCAGTCGGCCAGGAGGGGGACGTCCGTCCAGCAGCAGTGGACAAAGGCGCCACGTGCCCCCGCTGCTTCTGCGAGGCCCTCGCGCTCCCAGGCACATGCTCAATCAGCCAATGGTGCTTTCCCCGTCACGTGAGGACTTTCCCCGTCACGTGAGGACTTTCCCCGTCACGTGAGGACTTTCCCCGCCACGTGAGGACCTTCCCCGCCACGTGAGGACCTTCCCCGTCACGTGAGGACCTTCCCCGCCACGTGAGGACCTTCCCCGTCACGTGAGGACTTTCCCCGTCACGTGAGGACTTTCCCCGTCACGTGAGGACTGGACACGTTTCCTGGCGAACCGTGCGGTGGAATTTCCGACATCCAGGAGCGCCCGGGGGCCCCTTTCCTTGCTGGGAGACCCGACTGTTGAGGCCGCTCAGTGTCCCTTCGCACCCACCGCACCTGTGCTGGCCCTGGAGGAACCTCAGACGCCAGCATTACTGGGCTCGCTGGCAGCCTCCCCCGGGGCCAGGGCCCCACCGTCCCAGGCTGCCTGGGACCGTGACTCAGTCCCATCTATCTCAATAAGGAGGCAAGACACCCTGATTTGTTCAAGTGACAGTATTTGAAAAGCTGAAAGCTGAAAGCAAAACCCTCACCCGCTGACCTGACTCACCTCTCGAGACTGCAGGTAAGACAGCAGCTCCTGATGTGTTTTAGGTGAAGCAGATTAACGAAAACTCCAGGGGTCCCGATGCTTGGTCTGGAGCTGGGAGGGCGCATTTAAAGGCGGGTCTGCCTTCACCATCAGCCCACGGGCTCCACCCGGCCGTCCCACGGCTTCTGGCTGCCAGGCTTCAGCGAGTATCTGCAAACCCTGTGCCTCTGTTTCCCCACTGGAGAAACGAGGACGGTGTCAGGCATCTCACAGGGCGGCCCTGAAGCGTCAAAGATTCTCTTACACCGTGTCAGGCAGATGCCGATTGATCCATCAGTGTCGGCCGCGATCGTCATGCTTGCAGTGCCCTGACGGACGTTTTCCTATTAGCCATCAGTCTTCATAGGAATAGTCTTAATTTTTCTAAAGTTTCATTTCAAATATTCAAATATTCTCTGTTTTCCCAGAAATCTAACACATGGTAATAGTGAGCATATAGATTAAGATATAACTACAGATAGAGATACGACACGTATAATATAATATATATGTATATATCTTTTGTTACCAGATGTCACAGAATCTGACACTTTCCTAAGAACAAAGCAGGGGGTGCCTCCTGGTGGCCGGGTGGTCCTAGCACAACTGGGAGCAGTGCACACACATCCTGAGATCCTGGGTTCAAGACCCAGGGCCGGGATAATAGTCACTGAACAACTAAATAAAGATAAACAAATCTCCTGCTGCTCTTCTCTTTTCCCACCTGTTTACCTTCTCACCCTCATTCCTGCCTGTGCTTTTCCTTTAAAAAAAACAAAAAGAACAAAGCAACAGTCTGCTGACAGGTACTTCAAGGTCAGAGGGGCCCAGCAAACAGAGGTAACAACACGGAAGACAGAGGGAGGGGAGCGACTGAAGTTCCCTCGCCTCCCCCACCCCCAAAAGCCACATCTATGCTCCAGCATTTCTGAAATCTTTTTTCATGTCAAGAAGTGCCCTGTTCTGCTGCTCATCTCCCGATTTCTCCTCGCCTTCAGCATCCTGCTTTCCCGGGCTGCTGAAGCGGATTCCATCCTGCTCTGATGCCCCAAGCCGAGGAGGTGCTGAGGAAAACACTGTGTATAAAATGCGTGGACCGGCAGAAGAGCTTCACATCGTGTCCATGTGGATAAATGCCATGCACACAATCACATCGAGCTGCGATTTGATTAGATTATTAGATGGACATATTTAGTGCCATCTTACACTAGCTGGATGCAGGTCCTCCTCCCCACATGCGCGTGCACGTGCCCCCGCTCAGAAACGGTTTACAACCTAAAACATTGTGAAAGCTCACAGGCTGCATGTGTGGCGACACATCAATTACGTCATGAACACAACATTAAGAGTGGGAGTTTGTAGGACACTCAAGAGACACATAAAATGCTGCCCTACCAGGGAAAATTTTTGATAATAAAGACTGAAAAATATCTGTACCATCAAAAACATGTTTATTTCACATTAATCCCCCATTTACGTCTGGGCACAATTACACAAAAATGAATTTAACAAGCCAGTTCTGGGGTTAATCTAATGAACAAAACAGACTTGGCATGGTTTTAGTTAAAAACCCTGCAGAAGTTACTTTTCACACACCCACTAAATCACAGATGTGACCGAACTGGGGACCGTCCACCAAACACGCCGCACATGGCCTGGTCCATGACAACCCATAACCCCAGGGAATTATGGGTGAATTCGGTTCTCAATCAACAGGAAGACGAATAACCAGGCTAATTGGAGTTTGGGGTCAGGGGAAGGCCTGCTCTGCCTTAGCCTCTATGATTTGTACTTTTGACATAGTGAGGGCAAGTCTCCTTAATTATGACAAATAGAGACTTCTCCTGGGTCCATGCAGGCCACACCGTGGAGATGAGAGGTCCCATCGACCACAGCAACTAAAATCCACCTGATGCCCATACACCACCTTTCTTAATGCTCAGCCTTCCAGCTCATGAATTGTTGATAGTCGTTACAGTTCCTTTTAGCCTGGACTTCAATTGACATTAGAATTTGGGAAAATGATAAAAAAAAATGCTGAAATTGACATTAACTATGGAAAAAAGAATCAAACCTTCATCAATTTAAGGATGTTCCTGACTCTAGAACTGTAATAACAGACAACAGGATGTTAAGAGAAGAGGAAAATAAGAAATCGGGTCAGAAATAAAGAGAAATAAAGTCGTGCAATTGATTTGCAGAGGCCAAATTAAAGTTAGAGCAGATCTGAAAGATGCCCTGCCCTAAAGATGGGAGAGTGAGGAGTGTGCTCACGTCTGGTGATCCCCTGGGCCCTGGGAGTCCCCACGTCCTGAAGGCAGCACCTCCTTCCCCGTCGTGGCACATTTGTTCCTTGACAAATCTTGACATCTATTTCAAAGAGCATGCACAGGGCATAGGATTCTGGCGTTCATCTGATTTTTGTCTCCATCTTCCCTTTCTCAGTCATAAATTAAAGAATTCTGCTAAATGCTGGCTTCTGTGGCCTAATCACACTGAATACACTATGGTTGATGGTGTTTACATACTGCAAACTACTTAACATCGTATATACAGGAGGAAAAATGTGTTTAAACATGTCTGCCTGGCTTCTGCGTGTCTGTATCTAAAACAGACGTGAATAATTATCAAGCACTGGCATCCTCATGATTTTTTGAGTTATAATTAAACTGTATCTTTTTATTCTACTTTCCATTTTTGCTCCAGAATACGCTGAATTATAACTGCACATTCAAGTTTCAATTAATGTTCTCTTTCCAAAGGCAATTTGAGCCATCTTTCACCTATAAATACCATAATTTGGTGGTGGTGGTGTGTGCAGAAGAGAATTTGTAAAAATATTTAAATGAGAGCATGGAAAATGTTCAACACTTTTAACAGAATTAAAGATGTGAATGGTGCATACTGCCTCAGAAACGGTGACAAACATATCAATGCATATTTACTGGCTGCTGGAAATCCTAAATCAGAGCTGCTGTATTTTCTTCCTAACCCTTTTTCATGCCCAGAAAAGTATTTGTTTGTGTGTATGTGTGTGTGTGTATGTGTGCGTGAAGCTATATCTCTGATAATCATTTTGCTTCTTAGACTGACCCACGGGGATTTGTGGCTGCAAATTCTATCTCAAAGATGTTCAAGAGATAACCTGAGGCTTGATATGGTTCTAGTCAATCAGCTGGAAAAAGTCTAATAAATACGAGACTCGTTGATCATGAGAACCAAGTCAACGGAAGTAAGAACAAGGGTGAGCCTTGTTATCTGAAGATTCAAGTCGCCATAACTGGAATCCGTTGGGTCACAAGGAGCAGATAGCCCACACGTGCTGGAAAAGTCAAAGCGAGAATCAACTGTAAGGACATGGAGCTGAAAGCTGGAGATGAGATCAAGGGTTGGGATCTGGCTGAACACCAGGCACTCCTTCAACCAGTGGCTCAAATGCCATGAATATTTTCTTATATTTTTCGTCATCTCTGCCTGTCTGCATTGCTCCCTTTTTCTGCAAATGCTTTGAACTGTCTAGTCCCTGTGACAGAAAACATGAATGCTGACAACTTCTAACTCAATCAAGTTCTGAAAACTCCTTTATCTTCTGTCAGAAAGAATGAAATGACTAAACTCTCTTAGTCTTGTTTTAAATATCCTCTAGAGAAAGCAAGTCTCTGAGCCAATCAAGCACAGTCAGAGATACCAAAAGAGGCAACGGAGGTCCCCAGAAGACCCCAAATGAACATGCGAAGAGAAAGGAATAGCTGACCCTAAGAAGTGGCTCCGTTTCCTGGATAAAAATGTGTGTACCTTATAACCAAGTGGCGCCCCATCCTTTGCCCTAAAAGTCACCCACATGACCTCTCTCACGGAGTCCGCCATGACTGCCTACTCATGTAGGGAATCAGATGTTCTGCAGGATGGTGCCGAGGTATCTTCATCTCTGAAACTGATATTACAAAGAAGGGCAGGAGAGAAGGGAGGGAGGGTATCAATCACGGCCTTCAGAAAACCCAGTAAGATAGCTTAATTGGAGCTAGACATAGAAACTTATTACCTCTCCTACTGAACAAATACAGAAGCAGTATGGGATTTGAAAGATAGCTCCCCAAAAATGGAGAAACTTTGTTCCTCCAGTCTACTATTCCCTAAACTAGGGAATAATGTTTAGACAAAATGATATCATCAGAACACAAAAATAACTATTTAGAACCAATATTAGCCCCCTAGGTACACAGTATGCCGTATTGGAAGAGAATGTATTGACAGAACAAGAATATACACTCTGACAGAATTAATAACTTCTGAAACACCTCGGTCTTCCCATACCAAGTTTCTTAGCCAATGTGTGGAGCCTAGTGATGATCTCAGGATATCAGCAAGATATCAAATGAGTGTCTGAAGAAATGAAATGATCGTTTGTGTAGAGTCATGGCATAGTGTCTGATTCCTAATAGTCAATAAATACTAGCTGTAATTAATCCAGCCAGTCTGCTCTAGGAAGTCAAGATGACCGTCATCCAGTGGGAATGAAGGAGAGGAAGGGCTGTACTTCCTAATCTAAAGAGAAGAACTCCTCAGTAGGTCGTCAATATTCTCAGAAAATAGATGACAGGAGACCAGCCACCATCATTTGGGGAAATAGCAGAGATGCTTCTGACTCCAGTTAGAAAAGGGTACCTAGGAAAGGTCAATAAGACCTCCAGTCTTGGATCTCCAACCTGATGGCCTGAGGGGATGCCCACAAGCACTTGAGACTCGGCTTGAAAGCTCTTGTGCACCAGTGAGCACCACTTGGTGACTGAGTACCGGCCGTGAGCCTAGCGACGGGGACCAGGAGCCAATAGCCCAAAGTTCCTGCTTCCATTGAACTTGCTTTCAGAATAAGTTCTCTCTCAAATGGGAGCAGTAAGATTTCTGACCCCACCTGGTTGTTAGTACATGTACATTGTGCCTCTCAGTCTTAAATGGCCCAAGAAATAGCAGCAGTTTCATCATTCTCATTATTATTCTTTAACCATCACCCAGAACCTACTGGACACAATTTCCCGCTGTCCCTTCTCCTTACCCTGTGGCTTTGGGCTTTGCGTTATACTTTTCAGCCCTGCCATAAAGATTAAACAGGGCTCAGACGGGAGTGAGAGTCACAAACAGTCCAGGATTGACGGAGGCGGCTCTCCTAGATCTCAGTAGACCAAGTTGTCTCATCTCACATTCCAAGATAAAGACAAACATGCATCTGGAAACTTCCAGACATGAGCGTGTGCCATAGACCAGAAATGACATCAACCACAAACGAATGTGTGCGAGCTTGACACGAAGTCATAGTTAACGATGTTTGTAGTCTTCATTTCCACATAATGTTTGTAAAATTAGAACATTGTGATCTGAAGTTAGAAACCAAGAAATGTTTAAACTGTATTTTTGATGTTACTGAAGATCTCTGACTTTTTAAAAGCACGTTCTACGAAACGCCAATGTCATAGAAACATGCATCATTTTATTTTGTTTCTGTCATGTTTTCAGTTGATGTTTGAGATACTGTTTTAAAAAGTGCCATTTAAGATGTCTCTGCAGGATCGCTCCATAAATTTCAGATTTTCAAAGGCACCTATTGAGGTTTTGAATGGGGAATAAGACCGACATTGAAAAATCGGTCTCTGTTTTAATTTATTCAGACAGTGTTGCTAAACCTTTAGTAAACCACACACAGGAATTAGTCTGGCCATTTCAATGATGGCAACAAATATCATTAACAAATGTGAAATGCAGCCATTAAAATGTAAACACATGGGAACCCCCTTCCAGGAGACCCTGGAGCAGCTTCATTTCCTACTTGATTTTCTCTTCTCCTGATCTGGCCGCTAGAGACAGTTGAGAAATGGATCTTTTATTATATTTTTTTCAAGATATTAACTAGGAAGGAAAAATTATCTGAAGGCTTAAGGTTCTGATCACACAGAAGATTCCAGGCTCCTGAAAAATCTCACTAGCAATTGGTGGAGCCCAGAAATGCCGCCCTCATGGGGGGACTCAGAACGGGGTCCCACGGAGACGTCCTGCATGTGCCGGGGCCAACTGGGTGTATTTGAATTATGGGAGCTGATGTTTCCAGCCAGGAAGACCCGGGCAGCTGCATATTCTTCATCATGAGTGTTTTAAAGGGCTGATTTACAGTTACAGATGTAAAATAAGCCTCTCAAAACTGGTTCCTCGGGGGGAATCCCCACTCGAAAATACCCATGAGAAGGTGAACATAATCTCAGTCTTTTATCCAGCTTCCTCCCCGCAAAGAGTGAGACAGATGGGGTGGGGCCAGAGGTGACCCCACGAGTCAGTGACCATCTCCGAGCAGTGAGATTCTGGAAGGAGGAGGTCGAACTACCTTCCTGGACCCAAATGCTCTGTCCCTGCGCGAGCAGCCCTGCACAGGGCAGAAGCGGGGTTTGGGGACTCTGGAGGGAGGCCTGGGCCAGCAGGCAGAGTGGACAGGAGAACAGGGAGCAGGGGCCTGGCGCCGCGCGCTGCGCCCAGTAATACCCTGCGGACTCCTTTTGTGGGAGTGCCCACGTGGACTCGTGTCCTCGCATGGCCCAGCTGATGCCCTCGGGCCCTCTGTCCCTGCGCAGCCTGTGGCTCCATGTCCTGGCCACTTGGGGACCTCTGCATGGGTTCTGGGACACTGGAAATGGCTAAGAACCTCTCGGAAAAGTCAGGGATGCTCATTGCTGGAGTCTACACCCCACGTTCCAGAAGGCACTCGGCACTGAAGCGGCTGCAAGGCCCCGTGGGCACATCTGATGGCTCAGGAGCGACGCGACGTCCAAGGACCCAGGTTCTCCACCCAGAGCCCAGGAGCAGCCAAATGAATAAACAAATAAAGGTGCTTCTTCCCCCTGTTCCTTCCTTCCTTGCTTAAAAATGCTTCTGCCTCTTCTCCCTTCCTAGAAAGAAAAAGACGAGGGAGAGAGGACATCTACAGCACTGTAATAAAGAATCTAACATATTAGTTTCAAGGAAATCCTCGTCGAGTCAAAATGTTTACTGCTCTATGGAATTGAAAACTCTTTGGTAAATAATCCTCATTTCACGATACTTCATATCATCCTGCTCTCGAATTACTAAAAATATTAAAGCATCTCCCTTCTCTTATCTCAGTGCTAAGTCTCCAGACTAGACTCCATTCACTTTAATCAAAGACGGCTGGTGGCAACTTCTAAAACCCTCACGCTCTCCGGGTCATCCGCCCTTTCGGGACACCGGGAATGGCCCTCGGGGTCCTCTGGACCACCCACCCATCTCCTGGAGGGCGGGAGCCTCGCCAACTCCCGGCGCCTACAGAAACCCAGAGAGAACACAGGTTGGCTCTGGGCTCCAGGCCTGCGCACAGAAACGCTGGTTTTAACATGGTGACTAATGTGATTCTGAAGTGACAGTTGACACGACGACAGACCGGCGCTCTGCCGTCAGAACAGACACAGATGACAGACTTAACCGCCGCATTTGACTGAGTGGCCACTCTCATCTGCTGCTCTGGTTAATCTGTATATAAAGTTCAGAAGCGTCAGGTGTGGCCCACAGCACCTTTGGGAAAGTTCAGGAAAAACTGCACGAGTTCGAGGCAGCGTCCCCACCCAGGTGCAGGGTGTCGCTGGCAGAACTCAGCACGGGTTTCAGTCCCCATGAAGCTTTTAACCACCCCGGCTAGGGTGAGGGCTAGAGAAAGCCCCCTTAGCTGCCTGGTTGTGCAGCACTGTGATCTCTGAATGGCTGAGCCGCTGGCACTCGGCCCACACTGTGCGGTGGAGATGCCGCCCGCGGGTGCAGACCTTTGGGAAGCGGACCAGGCTGGTCTGGAGCCACAGGACAGGGATGCAGACAGGGCAGGAACTTGGCAAGACCGAGCAGACGTGGCAACGCACGGTCATCTGGAGAGCACGGGGGGCCACGGAGACGAGGAGCCCGTCCTCATCCGGCTTCCAAGCCTGGTGTGCAGCTGTCTGTCCATCCTTCCATCTTGCTGGCTTCCCACTTTTGCTGTGACCGCTCAGGAGTGAGCCACCAGCATGTCCTGTTCGGGGTGTGACAGCGTCCGCGGGACCTGGCTGTGGGGAGTCCTGCTTCAGAGGTGCCTTCTGGCAGCGACTGTGCCGAGGGAGCAGAGGCGGGGTGGCCACAGCAGCGTCGGCCCTCAGCGCATGCACGAGCAGAGGCATGGCCGGCAGCCCGCACACTGCCGTCTAGATGGAGCTCGCGTCCACGTGCAGAGGAGTCAGACGCCGGCGCTCCAGCTCCTCCGTGGGGCTGAGACCACGCTCAGCCTCTGCAAAGTCAGCACACCACACCTTCGGCTGCGTGGGGATGCCAGCAGCCTCCCAGTGCCGTGGCCGGGCTGCAGAGCCACGCTGAAAGGGCACAGGCATGCCGCTAGTGCGGGTACGGCCGCCGCCTCCGTCCGCTGTGCCTGCTGGCTGCCTGCCTGCCCCGCTGGAGCCCAAGCTCCAGCACCCAGGACAGAGCCTGTCACAGGCTGGACACCATGGTGAGGGGAGGAATTTGCAGCTGCAGCTGCCCTGTTGCTGCTCCGTTTTTCCTACCACCACGTCCTAGCCGACCCTGACAGGCACATCACACGTGCCAGATGTGAGAGCCAAGAAGTCAGAAATGACCTTGTCCTTGAAAGAGATGTCCTCTCGATGGTGATGCTCAGGCCCAGAGATGGCTTCACCGAAGAGGACATGTTTTTCTCCATTCATCTTTTTTTTTTTCTGTGACCCATCCTCCCAATTTTTCATTCTTCATATGTAAATTCAAAGGAAAAGGTACGCATTCTGAGCAGTTATAACATTTCCTAAACACAGGCCCGATATAAGTTTATTTTTGTTTTCTTGTGGTATCCTGCAGGCTTCACCACCAAAGATCAGCTGCAGTGGAATCTGCCCCGACCGAGACAGCCGGGTGGAGGGGTGGCTGTGGACAGATACTTCATAGTCTTCAGTCTTCACCTAGCTCACCGGTGCTTTTCTCCCCAGGTGAAGTGCTCCATCTTTGGACCAAACACCTTTAACATAAAAACCCTTTACTGTGCAGTGATCGCAGCAGCCCCCACGAGCGCCGAGGCCCAGGGTGCGAGGGGCAGGCGAGGAAGGCTCACGTGGGTGTGGGCCCTTGCCCACAGCCAGCGTGTGGCTCGATGGTGGCGGTCCTCCTATGAAGGTGGACCGCGCAGCGGCAGCTCAGATGCGCACAGTCTGAGTGAGTCAGGCGTGGTCCAGCCTGGAACCTGGACTGTCATCAGAAGATGTGTCTTCTGAGGACGTGTCCCTGTCCGCTCCCCCTGTGCTCAGTCACCCGAGGCGGAGATGCTTCCGGATGCGGTGGCGGTTCTGGCCTTACGCTGATGGAGTCAGCTCCCTTTGGAAACAGTCAGCTCAACCTGCAGGGCCGGGCAGATGGCCTCGGGCCCCTCTGAAACATAGAGCCGGTCTTCTCCTGCATCCTCGGGCCATCAGCAAGGCTGCCACAGCATCTACGACATGTCATGACCTTGCATGTCCCTTCGAGGCACTAAGAAAGTCACTGCCATTGTGGACTCGGGGTCTCTGCTCTTGCACAGGCAGTGACCTTGCATGGACACCGGCGTGGGTCTCGACGCCGCGCTGCATGGGTGACGTGGAACTTCATGCACACAGGTAAGGTGGGAGGCCTCGCATTTCCCAGATTGGCAACCAAATAGGTTCCTCAACGCAGACATCAATTTCAGTCCCATGTCTTCACAGATCTGTGGAGGAAAGTTCACTTCTGAGAGGAGGGTTCTGCTGTCGTGGTGGTTTGATTTCCCTCCGTTTCGGAATGTCTTCTCCCCCGAGGCAGCTGATCCAGGTAGGGAAATGTCAGCAGAGAGAGGGGACTCCTCACATTAGACACTTAGCTTTCCTAGAGAAACCTCCCCGTCTAGGAGGTGCTGAAGATGCCCTGTGTTAGCCGACGGCAAAACTGAGTCACTAAGCAATGCCCAGTGGGCGTCCAGATGTCAACGGCACTGTGTCCAGGCCGAGCGTCCTCCACATCGGCACCCCTGGGGTCTGAGGGCCTTGTTCTCACATCTTTGGATTATATTTGAGGTGGAATGAACCCATCTGCAGTCCCTCCAGGGTTTAATCAGAAATGCCTCCTCCTCTCAGGCCGGTGGCCACTGACCCTCCCGCTCACCTGTCCGTTTGAGTTACGGCTCCAGTAGCAAACAGCACTTCTACGTGGTTTCACAGACATGGAGGAATTTGGAAACGACATAGAAAACAGAGTAGTTGCTTTTCCCCTACAGAGAGTTTCAGCAGCTTCGAAAAATCTGTCTGGGCCGGGGGTGGGTGACTGCTTTTTTATTTTGCTGCAATTCCCAGAAAACGCTAACTTCAGAAAGCAAAGATTCCAGCTTTTGGTATCTTTTGACAACCTCTATAGGGGTGAAGATCAAGGATTTCCTTACTGGCAATTTGCAGTGCGGCTCTAAGCTTTTTCTTTCAAAAAAGATGAGGGAAAGAGCACAATAAAATGCCTTCCAAAGAAAACAACGGAGAACTGTGTTGAAGACAGGGCTCATTTGAGTGTGTAAGAATTACTGAACTATTATTCTGGTGATTAGTTCTGAAACATTCTTCTCTCCCCTCCCCCAGTCCATGCATATATGGATGTGGATCTTTCTTTCCATCTGTTTGGGGTGTTTGTGCCATAGTTTCAAGCAGAGAGCCACGTCCTGTTTATCTCCTGCTCTGCAGCTATCCCAAAATTGTGAGCCTGCTTTGGAGAAAAAAAAACAAAACTTTTTTTTTTTTTTAAATTTGGAAAACATCCTATTCTGCAGTATATCAAACACAGAATTCCATTTAGCTGCAAAATGAAAACAAAGAGATAGAGAACAGTCCTGGGTGCTTTGAGTTGGGGTGAATCTCAGCCACATTCCATAGATTATTTTGATTTAGTTTTAGCAAAATACCACATTAAATCACTCTAATGAGCTGTTTCTTCTCCCCTCTCCGCAGAAGGTCATTAGGTACAAGACAACATCTTTCTCCACTGTCTTCACTATTTCACGCCATAGATGTCAAAAGAGACTGCCGGCTCCCTGGTGGAGAAGAGCAGGGCAGGGCGGCCTGTGTCCTGCGGCCCCCAGAACCATCCAGTCTCCCTCCAAGCCCTGTCGTGGTCGCGGCAGGACGGCGCCCAGCTCTTCTCCTGTGTCTCCGAAATGAGCTGGTCTCGCCGACTGCGTTCCAGCCGCGTCCTGTCCCTGGATGAGCATTCTGGGGATGAAAAGAGAAACCTGGAATTAGCATACACATCTGAAATACCTGTCATTAGATGAATTGTGCTTTTTTTTAGGGTAACAGCTGTCTTTTTAATTAACGAGCATTTTGGCTCCTCGACGCTCACAGAAACGCAGCCCAGGCTCCCTCGCCCACGGCAGGCCAGGCGCGCGCTCCCATCTTGCGAGGGATGCAGACAGCGAGGTGAAAGCCACCAGGTATGTGCACGTGACTGGCTGAGATCTGCAGCACGACGTGCTAATTATAGAGAACAGCTCCTGTTCCGGCTTCCAATTAGGGGTCTGAACAACGCCATCGGTGCTTTTCACGGCTGTTAGCATGACTAACTATTTCTCTCCTGGTGCCATCTCTGCACAGGCTGGTGTGCAGGTGAATAGCGCCGCAGATGGACCCCGTTGGTTGCGAGGTGACCAAAACAGCCTTGACAGCGATGCTTTGGGAAACACAGGGTCTGAGCTCCAACAGAGGTTTCCCAGAATGAAAGGCAGGCTCCGGGCGAGGCCACCTAGAGGAGGGGGACAGCTCATTAGCTGAAGGTGCCTCCCTCAAAAGTACCAAAAAGAGCGTTTTCCTCCCTGCAAGGTGGTTGGAAGAGAAGCTGCAGACTAGGCATGGCGAGCTGACCGATTAACGCGACAGGAGGTATTTTTCCCCCGCCACCTCTGAGTTCAACTGCTTTCAAGTCAAAATCTAAAGACAAATTCATAGATTGAGAATAAAGCTCTCAATGATTCACATTATTAAAATTGTATATACTGGTTCACAGGTCTTTACTAAGTCGTATCAACATGGCGTTTCATAGATGGTACCTAGGTGATAGGTAAGTAAATAGATAGATAAGTAGATAGATGACAGAGAGATGGGTGAACAGATGGGTGGATAGACAGATGGATGATAGGTAGGTAGGCAGAGATAGAAAAACAGATAGACAGATAGATAGTTACAAATGATAGAAAAATGGATAGGTAAGTAGGTAGGTATGTGATAGGCAGGCAGAGAGGTAGGTAGGTAGATAGATAGATAATGGCTACTTCTTCTTTACCAAATAACATGTTTGGATACTAGGTTGTTAATAGGTGATACATTTTGCTCTCTGCAGCAAACATGAAAGGTGTTTCTACCAAAATCAAAGACAATATCCTGCCAAGTGAGAGCACGTGGGAGACATGCCAACACACATGGGACCCATGTGGAAAGGGATTTGTGGTGACAACGTGTTGACGCGATTTGCCACATCCAGCGCAGGACCGGCAGCGACACTCCGGATGACGACAATGGGTGGAACGGCCCCACTGGCACGTCAGGGTCCCAGAGCCCCGCTCCCTGCACGGGCTCCGCGCACACGCTGGGCTTGTCCGCTGACGCGCCAACCGGCCCGGAGTGTCGAGGACGAAAGGATCTTACCCGGGACAAGGGTGCAGCCGAATCAGTCTGTGGTCAGGGGACCCCGAGTGGGTGAGTGACGGGAGGTGGGTGAGAGAAGAGTCCGCCTCAGGGGACATGGGGACCCTGGTGCCCCACAGAGGGCTCTTCCAGAACGGGGAGTCCATTTCCCCTTCACGAATGAAACTCAGGCGCAGGCCGCACAATCGGAGCCCAGCAGAACAAAGTCCCCGCGGGAGCGTCTGCCTGGCAAGAACACCCGGCTGCCTTACTGGCGACACTGAGGGCCGGGCGGAGAGAAAGCTAGCGGGGAGGAAGCAGGTCTGAGACGGAAGCAGGAAAGAAGCTCCAAGCGCACATGTGCGGAACGTGTCCCGTCCAGATCCTGGGACGGGTCCCGGCCACGGAACTAAGTGCCCATCCCCTTAGCAGGCGCACTGTAATAAGTGTGTGGACACTGGAATCATCACCCCCGGGGCCCTCGCCCCGACGGCCCCTCCCAGGCGCTCGTCAGACTGTCAGCTTCCCAGGGAGCTGGGCTACAGGAGAGGCTGTGCCGGCAGGACGCGGCGAACATCTGGTCTGACAGTCAGACCGCTCCCTGCAAATTCGTGGACTGGCAGGCGCTCTGCTTTCCGAAGTCGGTCTCCTGTGAGATGTGCTAACGTGAGTCAGAATGCTTGAGCTCTGGGGCCCTGAGAGAGTCCACGCTTGAGCTGTGGAGGGGCCGGACATGAGTCAGGCCAGGAGACCACTCTGTAACTTTTCTGAAGGTCTCAGTTAGATGGAAATGTCACCCCAAAGATAAGCACTTAAATAATCATTCCTTCAAACAAAAATTGATCCTAAGAGATGGAGGCCATGTGATACAATTAAGAGACACTGGGTCCACCGCAGGACTGAGCTGGAGGGCTGGCCCTGCTTACTGGCAGGGACAAAATGAGAGGCAGGGCCAGAGGGCCGCCTGCCCTCCGCGGGTCCCCCACCTGCCATGTTCACAGAGGAAGTGGGCCGGGCGCTCCTAACGACAGGAGAGCAATTGTAAGTACTGAGAGATTAAGAATCCACGGAAGGGAAAGCTCTTGAAGGAACTTTCGAAATAGCTACAGAACTCTTCCCCAGCTGACATTTTCTTAGACGACAATGTGACAATGATGGACATGACATCCTCAAAGGGCAGAACAGACTTTCGACTGTTTTGTCTCCAGTGAAGCTTCTGTTTAAAGAAAAAGAAGAGAGAGGGGAAAGGGGGACACAGAGCTGTGCTATCTGTAGTTCAAGCCGAGAGCCCCTCGTGTGTCTGGAGGGGTCTTAAAAATGCAGCCCAGAGGAGGTGGAAGTGAGCACGCAGGGTGTGAGTGCAGAACCGTGCGAGAAGGCCGGGAAGGTCTAGCCAGGGCAACCCTTTAGGGTCTCCCCCAGCTCTGGGGCTCAGCGCAGATCTGCAGCCAGGACCTCGGGACGCTGTAGGGCTGGGTGAGCTCCCCAGGGGGCGCAGTCGCGTGCTCCGTGATGCGGCGTCAGCCTGGGTCCTGCAAAGCCATGGCCTGGGCCGAAGGACAGTGGAAGTGCACCCTTCTCCCGAACATCCGCCTGAATGGCAGTGAACCCCACAGGCATGGCAATAAAGGAACTAATGCAGCCTTCCATTCTTCCGACTCCATTTCCATTTTCACATCCATTACCTCCCCTGGATGGAGTTGCTCCCGTTCTGACCAACCTCAGAAAAACGGCGCCCGTGCATCTCTCTGACGCTGGGTGGGCAGCTCAGCACGCTCTTTAGTTTACCTCGGTCGGCTTATACACCCCGAACTGCATACATTTTCCTCATCAGGACCAATCTGGTGAGTGATGACTGCCCTTGAATTTCAGAGACGTGTGGACCGCGAGGGCGCTGGCCGCATCCCTGCATCGCCCAGACACCCGTCTGTTTGGGAGAGCAGACGTAAATCACGCCCTCAGATAATAGCACAGGAGGGACAGTGCCTGGGGGAGGAGAAAAAGAATAATACCTGAGCCATTTCATGTGCTATTTTCAGGAATGGAATATTTGGAAATTTCAAAGACATTTGATAATTCTAAACAGCTCGTTAAATCACCCTGCTCACTCCAAAGAGAACACGCTTCCAATTCTGCATTCAGATTGCTAAGGGGGGAGCATTCCCAATGACTCCGGCACAGATTTTTGGCGAGCATCACGGCGCTTTTTTCTAAAGACATTCCTTCTATTGCCTGCTGCTCCATAACACTTGACAAATTCACAGTCCTTAAAAGCCCCCATAAATGTTTTGTAAATTGCTCCATTTTATCAGGGAGTTCGCAGAGCCTTGTCCTCGATATTCACCAGGTTTTCATTCCCCGCTCCTTGTTTATCTTTATTTGTATGCATTTTCCAACATACAAAGGCTGTCATTATGAGGATCAGCAGCCTCATGAGGATTATCATGAGGTCAAGCCCAGAAAAGGTGTTCCCTCTGCAATCTGGAAATTCCTACAATCAGAAGATTCTTGTTACTCCTGACAAATGAAGACCAATAAAGTCATCTGGAGAAAAAATGTAAGATGCTGTCACTGGTCTGCTGCTTCAGGAAAAGATACACAGGCCTGTCTCATAAGAATGTTTAAGTTAAACAGGAGCCGAGCATCAGAGATGTTGTGAAATTCTTCATCGGATTCCAGTTAGACAGGAGAAGTGATTTAAGGGCCCGTGACCACCAGAGACCAAAGAGAATCTGATGGAGAGCAGCAGAGAGCAGGGTGCGGAGCATGGGGGGAGCCAGTCGGCATGTAAGCTTGCACTAGAAACCTAAAATTATAGACCTGTTTGGAATATTAATCCCCACAGCTGCAAGAAGGAGGCCAGTCGATTGAAACTTGTTTGGAATACTTTCCTGGACAAGTTCTATTAAAAATGAGATAGTGTGCTGTAAATACAGGCTCATGTGTTCCAGGACTTTGTCAGGGCCCCAGCTCCTGATTCATTCCCAATAGCGCACTCTCCCAGTTATTACACCGGACTGTAGGAAACAGCCACCACGTGTTTCCATCACTCCGAATGGCTACCTTTTTAAACACATGCATGTAAATGAAATATGGGGCAGCCCAGCCAGTCACATGGAGCCCACGGAGATGCCGCTGTGGGAGTGGGGCTAATGGCAGGCATCAATCCCTCGGGTCCACGTCCAGATGAGGACTTCACGCCAAGGAGGAGCCAGGTCAGCCGAGCATGCACATTAAAAGGAAAAGAAATCCGAGTGGAAACCAATTTTCCCAGCAGCTGTGCGTCGAGGTTTAACGTCTGCCCAGGAAGCGCACTCTGAGAGCTGGTCTAATCGCTGCAGCCGAGCCTCTGCCGGGAAGGACGGAGAAACCTCAACCCCTCTCCCCAGCCTCTCCCGTGCCTGTCTTCTCGGGACCACTGCAATATTTTGCGATACTTTGGAGAGTGCCTGGACTTGTAAGGGCTTTGTGGGGAGTGTCAGAAGATATTCCTCCCTAAATGACACTAAGCAGGCCTCTGCTGCCTGCGTGCACTCATCTTGGGGCCGCCCAGGGAAATCTTGGGCTGCTCCATGCTCCCCATCCGTTTCTGGGATGGCCTCATCTGACGTCGCTGGCATTGGCCTTAAATCACAGCCTGGACGCTAAATCACACCCGGAGAGGGAGCCGAAGCCCCTGCAGGGAATAGCTTCCCGAGCTCAGATGGCACTTGATCTGCAGCAGCAGGCAGAGGTGTTCACAAGGGTGGACGGTGATGCAGGCCTGTGGGGGCGCTCCAAGCACATGAGGGGATGGCTGGGTGGTTTGGGAGGTGCTGAAAGACACTCATGACCAAATGAGCCGAATCACTTCCTCCGTACGCCAGCTTCATCTTTAAGAACATCTTGGAGGGTGCACCCTGGGGGCACTCCCACATCCATCCCAAGGCCCAGGGTTCAAGAGGCCGGGCGAGGGGCTGAACAACCAATGTGAACGACAACATAGGAATAAACAGAGTGCTTCTACCTCCTCTCTATTCCTGCCTGACTACTTGCCCTCAAAACAAAATACAAACAAAAAGAACATCTTAGAAGGACACGCAATGGCTGGCATAAGCCCAAAGCTGGCTTGTGGAATCCGAGGATCCTTCTGTCAAAACCAAGGGGCTCGGGGAAGGGAAGGCAGGAGAGGTGATCTTTGCACAAAAGAGCAAAGGGGCAGTCCACCTTGGAGGGAAGGCGGCAGGTCCTGGCTCCCGGCTCCCGGGGGGGCGGGGGGGGGGGCGGGACTTTGGATCATTGGATTGTTCTAGAAAATTGGATGTGGCAAAAGGAAGTAAGATCTGGAAGGCAGGATAAAGGCAGCTGGATTCACACCTTATCTATGCTGCAAATGCCCTGGAATTGACCTTGGGGCTACTACGCAGAGCACACCCCCACACGGGAATGTGTGTGACCATCCTGTGGGCGGCAAGGTCCCCTCTCCTGGCTCACGTTCCCCTGCAAAAGCCCGTGACCCTTACCCTCAGGCTGATGGAGGCCTCACACAGTGCAGCGACATCGGGCAGCGCCCTCGCCACGATGGCGAGGTGTCTTGCTATCACTGGACCTGGTTCATATCCTGGCTGAGGCCCAGGGACACTCGGGGTTATCAGCAGCTTGTAAATCCAGGATCTGAACACGTGTGGCGCTCAGGACTGCAAATCAACACGGCTTCAAAAGAGACACCAGGAGGCGATTCAGAAAGACTCATTTCCTGGTCGGCCGCCTGCGGACGGCTTTCCCACGGCCCGGGCGCTGGCCCGGCGTCCTCCCTGCGGGGCGGCTGCTTCAGCGCTCAGGAGTCCCTGCAGAATTGTTGGAAACGCTGGACCCGCCACCTGCTGCGGGAAGGTGGCCCCAGAGAGGCGTCCTGCTAACTAGGGACTCGCCAGTGTGGAAAGGGCCTGTGTTTGGAAAAAGGAGTCGTTCCTCATCCCCACCCACCGAGTCCCCAGAAACAGTAGCCTGCTTTCTGTGTCTGCAAATGTCATGCAAAGGACCCACAACAGGCCCCCGATGTGGGATCTTCCACTGAACCTGGGAGGCACACCGGCTGTCCAAGTCTGCACTCCTTTAGGGCTCGTGCGACTCTCTCGTGCGAGACGGGCAGTCTGCTCCGCCGCTGCTCCTGGTGGACATTCAGGATGTGTCCACCTCTTGGCTCTTGTGCCCCCACTTGGTGATCTGGATACTGATGTTAGGACCATGCAAACCGTGTGCTTGAGTCTCTTTGATTCTTCGGGATCTCTGTTGAGGACGAGCATGGCTGGGTCACAGCGATTCTGTCCAGCTTGTTGAGGAACTGACAGCAGGCTTCCACAGGCCACTTTGTGCCCCCCAGTAGCCAGCGGTAGGGTCCCTCATTCCCACGCCTCGCGAACTGCTTATTTTCTGACTGCCGATTTGCCCCTCTGGTGAGTGTCACCGCGCAGGACTTCATGTCTTTGATTTGCGTTTCTCTGATGAGTAATGACACTGAGCCTGATCACGTATCTGGGGCCCTCTGTGTTTTCGTTTGGAGAAATTCTCTGTAGAGCACTTCCATTTTTTCTGTGGTTTGTCTTTCTTCTGACCCTTACGCGGAAGGTTCTTTCTTAAACCTTTCTCCGTTCTCTACACTCTACATAGAGATTCAGTCCTGAATCTCTACCCAATATCTGATCTTTCATTTTGAAATTGTATTTATGTATTTCCCAGGAAAACTTAGAATGGCACAAACTAACAGGTACTAGAGCAATTTCACCACATGATCTAGAAAACTGTTATTCTGACTTTCTTCTTTATTATGATAGCAAACCCTCCAGGATTCCAAAATGTAATGCATAAGAAGGCTCTCTAATCTTCAGAGTGTAGGTCCCTACAAACGGGGTTCGAATTCTCAGCCCTAACACGTGTTCACTGCTCTCTCGCCACTTTTTATAGAAATATCAACTCAAATCCTCGCTATTATTGATGTGAATCATACGTGCCATGTAGGATGCTATAATTATGACTTCACTGCAGCCTGTCTTCTGTATCTGCCCCCAGATGTCTGCAAATTGCCACTGTTCTCGTCGCGATGCGGTCTCCCTCACTGACCCCCTGAAGCGGGACCCTGGACCCAACTCCAACAGGAGTGGATGGAAGCTTCCTCACACCACCCAGCAGTTCTCAGACTCCATTCTGACACTGCCTACCCAGAGGTGGCATGAGATCCTATGGGTGAAGGGCTTAGTCTCCCCTGACCACCTTGCTCTTCAGACGTGGCCTCCATTCCAGATCATTACCTGTGTTTCTGTCCAACGGTCAATAAATCTGAAGTCTCCAGGGCCACCTCCTTGGGTTTGATTAATTTGCCAGAACAGCTCAGAGGACTCAGGCAGCCAGTTTACTCCCTAGATCACTGATTTATTATGAAGGATGTGAGTCAACATGCAGATGGAGAGAGGCTTGGGGTGCCCGCACGCCCTCTTCAGACACACCCTTCTCCCCGAGTTCCACAGGTGCGCCACACTGGGAGTTCTCCAAAGCCTCTATTTGGGGTGTTTATGAGCTTTGTTTCATGGGCATGGTTGATGAAACCACTGGCCATTGGGAATGAGCTCAACTTCCAGCCCCTCTGCCCTCCCTGGAGGTTCTCAGCCTCTGGTTACATGGCTGGATCTTTCGGCCATCAGCCTTCCATATTTAAGTACTTAAGTCACCACACTCACATACAAGAGACACCTTTATCCCTCTCCATGCTTAGGAAATTCCAAGGGATTTGAGAGCCGTGGATCAGAACCTGTGAAGATTAAATACGTGGGAGAATTAGAACTGGTCATCCAAATGACCATGAATATACATTTCTTATTCATCACAATATCACATCCCTTGCATCAAGGCTGGCTCTGGACTTTCCTGCGGGCCACATCGGGACTTCAGAACAACTGGAGCAGCCCCAGGACAAAGCCAGCAGACATGCAGCTCCATCCAAGCAAGGACAGCAGGGAGCCTAACGCGCTATGGTGTCGCGAACGCAGGTCCTCCACTTTTCTAACTTCTTCATTTAAAAAACAAGCGATGCCACCGAGAGGCTCACTAAAATATTTTTGCAAAAGCTAAAATGATGTAGAACTAGAAACAACTGTTTCCAATATCATCTAGGTTCTTCTTCCAATCCAGCCAATAAAAATCGAGGGCCACAGCAGAAACGAATGAAAAAATGTATTCTCTGGCCGAAGAGCAAGAGGGGAGCTCCTGCTTGAAATCCCTCTCAAACCCCTGCCACGTGGGAACTAGGTCCGAAGTGTTTTTGTGAAGGAAGGGGAGGGAAGAGGTGAGGTGAGGTGTCTGGTGTCTGCAGACGTCTGAGGAAAAGGGGCAGAGTGTCCCAGGACCAGGCACCACATCAACTGCCAGGTCTGGTTTGATCTGGACTGGAGCTGTCCAAACTCTGAGGGTGGGGATGTCATG
Organism: Solenodon paradoxus; assembly: GCA_004363575.1. Lineage (NCBI taxonomy): Eukaryota > Metazoa > Chordata > Mammalia > Eulipotyphla > Solenodontidae > Solenodon > Solenodon paradoxus. Next base: position 32,830 of record RJWH01004920.1, on the reverse strand, counting down.
TCTCCTTGACTTCTGTGTCCTCTTCACCCGCGTTTTGTCTGGCTGGTCCCCATATTTCCCCACAAGCACACTTGGCGCCAACACTATCATCTCTGAGCTTGTTCCACTGTCTCTGCAATCTGCCAGGTATGCAGCTCTGGGGCTCTAGAAATCAGCCCAGCTGAGCCATGGCTTCGGTCGCACCACTGGGAGGAAATGACCAAGCACCAGGCAGCACTGCCGACCACATGTAATTAGCCCGTCTTCTTACTGTCAGCATCAGGGCTAACAAAATATTGGAGTTCAGTGGACAGTCAACTTTAAACTAAAGTCAGTATGAGTTAAAGAAAAAATGTAGCCGTGACTTCTAAGCAAAGGCCTTTGAAGGGTATCTTATAAGCAAGAGAAAGCCGCCTTGACAAACTGTTACTGTAGAGGGATGACAGACTGAAGGAGTTCAGCAAAGGTCAACACGGTCACAGGACACAGAACACCTAGAAATGCAGACCGATGGGCCTGACAACCGTGGTGGCAGCGGATTTAAAGTTGGAAACATTGCTAAAGAAGTACATGGACCAAGGATCGCTATCCGCTGAGAAAAAGTGAGAAGAGACTGCTAAACTAGATCAAGCTTTTGAGCCTGGTGGTTGGTAAGGGACCCATGAAACATACGTGAGAGTCGGCCTGTCTGAGGGTAACCACAGGGGTCTTTGTGAAATGTCAAGTCACCATCGGGGCCAATACATCGGATCCAACATACGCCTGGCTGCAGACAAGCCTCACACAGCATGCTCTCATGAGAAGGATTCTTCTGGAAAGGCCAGGAAGTACATCAGCATCACAAGTGACAAGTCTCAATATTTACTTTTCTTCAATAGCCTCTTCTTCACTCAGTCTCTGATGCAACCCCAGAGAACTCCAGAGCGACGATCATTAACACTGGTGAAACACAAACTGGGGAGGACAAAATAATGACCCTACTTCCCTCAGTACCCAGTTAGAAACCAGTACTTAAAGGGAGCCATTAAGCAAAGACTTCAGGAAAAAAAAAAAAAAATCCACATAAAAGCAATTAAAATAGCAAAGTGAATTTAGACAAGAGTCCCAAATATTGATTCCCGCATGAAGCGGTATATGTTGGTCTGCAGATGTGAATATTTGTGTTCTTAGTAAGTCCTCTGACCCCACTTGTGCAGCTGGAGGCTCTGAAATACCACGAGAGGAAACGTCCTTGCCTGAGAATTACTTCAGACTCGAAGTGAAGGTAGGTGAAGACAGCGTTGATTTGGGGAAGAAATTCTAGGTGTATAAATGCCACGTGTCTGTTAGAATTCCACCCTGGGGACGCTCAGGGTCCCTGAGATGTTCCACTCAGGCTGTGCGCCCCATTTGGGCAGTGGGGCTCCGGGCTGGGGCGCGCTGCTCCCATCTCTCCCGCGGGCCGGATGCTGTGGAGTCGCCGCACGGCCGACACTGCCCTGGCGACAGGACGAGTCGGCACAAACGACAACTGAGAGTCCGGAGGAAACAGTGAGGGGCGGGCGGCGGGCAGCGGGCAGGGCCGCCAGGGCAGCTGGGCGCCCGGTGCAGGCGAGTCCGGCGGCCCCGAGGCCGGACCCGCAGCCGCCCGTCGGAAGACACCACCTCCTGGAGAACAAGCCAGGAAGGCCGCGGGGCTGCCGGGGCCGCGAGGGACTGAAGCAGGACGCCAGGAAAACCGGATTAGACGACGAGGAAGCTGCGGCCTGGCCACTCCCTGCAGGCGCCCAGGGCCCAGGCCCGGAGCCAGGGTCGCGATGCCGTGGCCTCCCCTGCCCGGGCCAGCGCGGTCCAGGAGCCTCGGCCGAGGGCCGCGGGCGCGCCGACGGGCCCTGAGCCGGGCCGCAGCGAGGGTCCGGGGCAGGACGCAGGGGCTGCGGCGGGGCTCAGGGAGGCCGGGGAGGGTCACACAGAGGTCACAGAGCGGTTCGGGGTCACAGGGAGGTCGCGGGCTGCGGCAGGGCGCTGTCACCCACAGTCACCCACAGTGTCACCCACACCGCCTGGGCGGAGCGCAAGGTGTCTCCTCCGCGTTCGCTTCCTTCTCAGTCACGTCCCTGCCGGTACCGGAGGCGGTAAAGCCCCAGCCCACTGCACGTGGGTCCGTTTCCGCACCCACAGCCACAGCTGTTACCGCGCCGCCGCCGCAGCTGCGCCTAGTCCCCGCCCGTCCCCTCCTCCGTCCGCAGCCGTCGCAGCTCCGCCGGGAGGCTCCGTGCGTCCGTCCCGCCCGCGTCCGCCAGGCCCCAGTGCCGCCCACTTCCGGTCGGGCCCCCGTGCCGCCCCATTTCCGGTCGGGCCCTCTGTGCCGCCCACTCCCGGTCGGGCCCCCCGTGCTGCCCACTTCCGGTCGGACCCTCTGTGCCGCCCACTTCCGGTCGGACCCTCGTGCCGCCCCATTTCCGGTCGGGTCCTCTATGCCGCCCACTCCCGGTCGGGGCCCCCAGGGTGGCCCGAGACGCTGCCCCGCTCGCTCGGGAACACGACCGGCCGCACCGCGTTGGGAGCCGCCTCGTCGGAGGGAGCGCGGGAAACGCTGGCCGGGGCGCGGGTTCAATTCAAGGCCGCGCGTGCGGAAGCGTCTACATTCAACCACGTCGACGCAGAAGACGGAAGCAGACGCTCGGCTCGCTCAGTCACAGGCCCGCGACGCGAATTACCTGACTTCCGTGCAGGCAGGCACCCGCCACCGTCTCCGCCAGGCAGCAAGCAGCTGTTCACCCTCCACGTCATCCGGGTCCCCAGCCGCCCACGGGCGCCAGGGGCGCCGGTCCAGCCGGTGCAGCCCATGGGACTCGGCCTGTGGCGACGCGAGCGGGCGGACCCCGGTACTGCGTCCCGGCGCAGAGCTGGCCTGGTGCGTTCAGCTGCTGCGACGGAACCTGTGCAAGTGGCCGCCAAGTGTCCCACGTCGTAAACCGCTGTGAACAATGCTTCATTATCTATTTATGAGAGAGGATGAGAAAGGCTTCTTAGAGAGGCTCAGGCAAACAACCCGAGGATATCCCAGAAGTGGCGTGTTTGAGGGTCCAGTTTTTTAAAGAAACAAGACTCAGCCCCACCAGGACCCAGGCGCTCGGGCTCAGCAGAGGCGTCTCCGTCCCACAGCCTGCCTGCCCGTCTGTGCCGGCGGGAAAGGAGCTGCATCCAAGTCGGCCCTTGAGCACCGACACTGATGCTGCCGGTACCCTCCGGTGTCCCTGAGTTGTGCCCACAGGTGCCTATGACTTAGCACAAGGAAAGCGAAGTGATTCCTTTAACATGTTCCCATCTTCCCTCCCCTCACCTGCCCATCCCTCCTCCCTCCTCTCTCTGCGCCCTCCCTTTGCTGAAAGAATCTTGGGGACTGGGACCGCAGACCAATGATGTAACGGGGGACAGCTGCCTCAGCCTCTGGGCGAACCGTCCCTGCAGGTCCACAAGGTCGCTCAGTTGACCTTGGCCCTGGGGGTCTGCTTCGCCACAGCAGTGCCTGGAGGAAACAGCCTGGGCCAGGTCCTAGGGAGCTGCCTTTTTCAAAAGCAAAAGCCAAGTCTCTTCCTGTTCTTTTTCCTACAATTTAAGCCCCTTGAAGAAAGTCAGCATCACTCTGGCCGACCTGCAGTCCCGATGCTGCTCCAGGCAGTAGTGTCATTGGAGGCACGGGTGGCAGAGGCCAGCTCCTGCTGACACGGGACCGTGACCAGCAGGACCAGAGTCCAGGGTGACCGCGCAGGACCCGCAATGCACCACTTGACCTTATAATCATAAACATCTCTTGGTTTAAATAGACATCGTCGCGTAGTCTCGAAACCAGCCGCGTGTGCCGGAGCTTCTAAAAGTATTCACGAGCTTTCCTTTCCCCTGAGATTTCCTAGTCCATCGAGCTGCACTTTGGCAAATCCTAAAACAGGAACCTAAGGTGCCTCTCGATATTCATTAAGTGGCTGGATTTTGACACCTTGCTGAGTTGCTAGCAGGCTCTTTGGCGGACTCCTCCCGTACAGCTCCCAGGACACCCCGAGCCCTGGACCCCCAGTCCCACTCCTCCATGGGGCCGCGTGGGGCTGAGAGCCCCAGGGAGTGAGTGGGGAGCCGGCCTGGGGGTACGCCACCATCTGCAGTGATCACACCAGGACGGAGAAACTCTGAGAGTCGGGGGCCCAGGAGGGCTGCCTGTGTGCAGCCCCAGTGAGTGGTGACAGCATGGGGACAGGTGTGGACCAGGCCACGTGGCTGCCCTGCAGGAAGCCCTGCCCCACCTACCCCTGCACCTTGGACAGTCTCCCATAGCCAGAGCAGTAGCCTTGGTCATAGGCTCAGGTCTCTCCCTCCTCCCTGCTCACCATCGTGCTCGGGAAGATTAAACCGAGAAACTGCTATTGAGCAGGACACATAATCTCTTTTCGAAAGAAAACTCCAGGCGCCACATTCACTCTCGGCAACCGCAAAGGTCTGGTCTGAGCCACCGACTGCAGGTCAGCGCCTCCAGCGGCCAACTGGCCTGGGGGAGGGAGGAGGACTGACGGCGGAGCAGTTCCTGTGTGCAGACCTTCACAAGCAGTGCCAGAGCCCCCTTAGATGCTGGGCCTTCCCCTCAGCCGTTCTGGGGGTTTCGGGGGCCTGGAGGAGGCTCCCACACGGCACCCTCCCCTCTGGCAGGCACACAGCCAGCTCAGTGAGTTCCGTAAATGCCCCACGTGAAAACACTGTCAACACAAAGACCACCAGTGACACACAGGAACCATGCACCGACGGCGGCAGAGGGGAGCTGAGCAGGCATGCTAAGTGAGGGCTCAGGCCCCTTCGAGTCTGCACAGCACAGAAGAGATGGTGTCGGGACTCCAGGGGCCAGAACGGGGCTCCAAGGTGCTGACCTAACTCCTAAGAAAGCAGGGAAGAGGCCCTGGGGTGTGGTTCTCCCCAGATTTTGCAGCTGCTCTTGAGAACATCTCCTTCAGGGTAGCTGGAGGGGCTGGGAGGGCCGGAGCAGGTGTGCTCAGAGCCACGCCTATGAGAGTCCTTCCCTTTGCTTCTGGAACAGAAGACAGAATTCCTCGCTTGCGTATTTGTTCCAGACTACAGGCAAGTATCTTGAGATAGAGTTCAGTTCATATTAACCGAGGGGACTGGTTCATTCCCACAAAGCCTGGATTTCATAACGACCTTTGAATTCTAGAAAAGGCGAGGTTCTGCTTAGTATGTCTTAATGTTGATTACAAGAAACTGAAACCTAAAAAGAACCATATCAATGATCAAAACATGACAACGTCCTAGAAGAGAACCAGTGGCTCCTGTAACCAGAGAACTGAAATCACAGTTCAGGAGCAGGAAGTCGGCGGTGCTCACACAGACTCACCTCTGCCTTATGGTTGACAAGCACCATGGTAGGAATGTTTATTCTCATCTGGGTTCAAAATGAGTCATGATTTAAGCAAAAATAAATAACTTGCAGGGAAAGCAAAGGATCCAAGGATTTCGCTGTAGATTGCAGGACCCGCCCGGCCCTGAGGCTGGTTGGACAGGAGACGTCTGTCAGCCCTGCTCTCCCTGCTTCTCCAGCCAGCAGATGAGACCTCCTCCAGCGAACTCCTGCTGGCAGGAAAGCTCATTCTGCCCTGTCTTTACCAGATGGACACAAGCAGGTCAGCTTATCTCACAAACGGCATACTCCTCGACCACATGTCGGTCAGAACTCTGCTCACCCCGTGTGGACAGCCAGGCCACACGTGTTTGATAATCCACGCTGCCGCTGTCCTGACTGAGGCTGCCCGCTCGGACAACTCCCTGCTCCCCTCGCCATGAGCTTGGGTCCGCGCAGCCGGGCATGTGTGCTGCTCTCTGCTCCCAACAGCGCCGAGGGCGAGGCTGCCCGGCAGTGCCCTGGAGGGCTTGGGGGAGGACTCTGCGTTAGGACAGGGGTCTCTTTCTTCGTTCCGAAGCTAACTACAGCGGCCCGCTCTCAGCCTGTGAATCCACAGGCACAGACGTTGTCTTCATTCACGGGAAGGGCGTCCCTGTGTCCATGGGACTTAACTCCAGCGTCCTCCACCTTTTATGCGTCCACCTATCGGCACAGCATCACAGCCCAGTTGTGCCAGTTTCTGTGGTTCTGCCTCCAAGTGGCCTGTCGAGCCCATGTAACTCCCGCCGCCTCTCCGGCTGCAGCCCTCGGCCATGTGTGGCCGTCTTTGGCCAGTTGACCTGCTAGCTGGCCCCTTGGCCTGCCTTCGCCCTCCCCACAGCAGCTCACGCGGTCTTGCCCGAGTCACCGGCCTCGAGGTGGGGAGCGCGGAAAACAAGCGCCGACCGCGGAGCGCAGTGCAGCTGCTGCTTCCACAGGGCCTGACGACCTGCTCACGTCGCTCTGTGGTCTGAAAAGGCTCTTCCGTGGCCTGGCTTCCGAACTGAATGAACGAAGAGGGTTCTCTTCCGAAAAGCCCACATCCGCGAAGGCTGAAGACTCGTAGATGAAGGCCCAATACGGGTAGACTGGTGACTCGAGAGGAAGCCAGACCCTGGACCGTAGTCAAGAGAGACGTGGACAGGAGCCCGTCATCTAGTCTGATCGCAGCGAGTCCCCTGCGGAGTCAGCCATGTGAGCCCCAGGAAATGTGAGAGGACAGCTCACTGTCAACCTCCTTTCAGCCGCAGTGGCTCTGGAAAACGTCTGTTTAGGGCCGGTCACAGTGTCACGTGGGCCACTCCAGCTGTCCTGCAGCCTCTTTCTGTCGTCCCCTCACAGAGAGCAGCTCAGCCAGTCAACTCAAGTGGGCGTCAGAATTTGAACTCAGGAATCCTAACTGCACGGATCACTCCTCCAGCTGCTGCTTTAGAAGCTCAACAGGAGCTCTCCCTAGGGACAGATGCAAAGGCCCGAACCCTGAGGTGTCATGTGAGAGGAAAGCCAGGTCTCCTAATGAGATCCCTCTCCACACACACTGGCCTTTCCACCGCTCCTGCCAGTGCTCCAGACCCTGAGGCTTTCAAATTGCAAACAGACTCTTGCCGCTGAAAAGCCAGGCCTGCGTCATACCTAGAGACACCCAGACTTGAAGTTCCCGGGAAGTAGAAAAATGCCCCACCGCCCCGCCCCCGAGTACTCCCTTGAGGGGGGAGTCCAAGAAAAACTCCAGGGAGACACCAGAGGAGCCGTGGGCGGGAGATGGCCCCCGTGACCAGGAGGCAGATGACCGGGCGCAGCGGCACCCGCCACAAAGTGCGGCCCTCGGCACCGCGGGCCCTGAGGCGCTGCTGCGGGAGGAGGCGCCCCGAGGTGTGGGGGCAGATGGGAGTGTACACAGAACAACGTGAGACATGGGGAACACCAGCAGCGGGGCGGGTGCTGGCCCCGAGCACGGTCCCTGCGGGCCAGAGGAAGACCACAGCCCTGCTTCCCGAGGAGCACCCCAAAGCAGGTCTCAGCGGCCACCGTCCGAGCACAGGCTCAGCCCCTTGCGATGGAAGCCCCGTGGGGGAGTTTAAGGAGTAACAGACTAATTCCAGGGCCGCCGTGTATCCCGGAAGGCAGGAAGAGGTAAGAGGCCCCTTGACCGTGGCGGCGATGATGGGCAGTGGCTTCACAGGGGAGACATGGCAGGGCGCCCGCTGACCAGGCAGCTCGTCCACGTCCCCAGATCGGGCGCCTTCAGTGTGGAAAACACAGCATCGCTTTGCTGATGTCACAGCGGAACGCGGTCGGAATCTAATCACAAGACGCAGACGCCAGCTTGGGGGTCAGTCAGTCAAGCGAATGCCTTGTACACGTTGCAGAGAGCACAGCCACGGAGACCGGACAGTTCTAATGGAACATTCCAGAATCAGCGGGCCAGCACAGCTGAGTTCAGCTTTTGGCCCCAGGTTATTTTTTTCCTAGAAAGAACATTATTAGGAAAACAGGTGAGTTGAGTAAGATCCATAGATTAGTTAAGGGTATAATCCTGTGTTAATTCCCCGAGTATTTACACGTACGTGGCCTTTCAGAAGAGCACATCCTTGTTTTGGTACATGACCACAGACGCACTTAAGGTAAAGAGAATCGTTTCCTGCAGTTTACTCTCAAATGGTTCCAAAACAAAAATGATCCATCTATCTAGAGAGAGAGGAGGATAAGAGTGATAAGCAAACATGACAAACTGTTAACAGTTGGGGAATTTGGATGAAAGTTTACACGTATCGTTTGAATCATCTGTACAGTTTCTACAAGTCTAAAATCATGTCAGAATAAAAAATGTCTGAACCAGAACTTGTCACTTCCATGATAAAGGGATCCGGTCTAGCGGTTGCCCATAGCTTTCTATTAAAATAAAATCCATGAGATTATTCCAGAGGGATATGCAGGACACAGCCTAGAAGTGGCGGGTCCTGTCTGACCGCACAGAAGCAGGCACGTCCCGGGCCAGGCCCCTGCTGCTCCTTCCTCCCTCCGCCTCCCTGCTCTGCTCCCAGCGTCCCTTCAGTTTCCCTGGCAAACAAGCTTGACTTCTGTCTGTCTGTTTTTCACTATTTTATTATTTCCAACATATTTAAAGCCAACTGAATGCTTACCATCTTTACTCAGATCAGCAGTATCTCTTAATTAAGTACCATCTGTAAACATCACGAATTTGTTGCTTTGTCTCTTTCTATTGGCTCATTAATTAAGAGCACAATGAAAGCCAGTCCAGTAACAAGCGCAGGGGCAGCCAGGAGTCCCCTTGCTGCTGGACCGAGATCACTCAGGACTGCCTAGGTCCTGCTCTGGGAGCCTTTGTTCAGTGGCGCCTGCAAGGCCTGGGGGTCGGCCGCATGGGCACGCTTGTGCCCTCCACGGAGGGCGTCTGGCGCTTGCCCGCGGAACCGCACGTGGCGGCGTACCAGATCCCTGCAGACACACTGATTGTCTTCGTAGTTCACACTTGGCTTTTCTGTTCACCGTACTGCTCATCAGTCTTTCCCTGACTGTGTGATTGCAAGCTCTCTCTCTACAGCACCCGCTCCAGCTGTTTTATTCATCACACGTATCTCTCAAGCACCTGCCGTATTGAAGACATCTTGCTTCGTGGAAGAGCCAGGAAAAAAAATGGCAAAGACCGGCTCTCGATTCTCAGAGAGCGTTCTCTGGCCCCAAGCTGGTGTCGTTCCCCAGCGTGGATCTCTTTCCTTTGAGAGGCTGCTTCCACCTTCTGCTTTCCCATCGGATGGTGAGGAGCAGGGGTTGGTCTTCTGCAGCTACATGGAAATAGTATTGTATCTGCAGTCAGTGCCTAATCCTGGTGTAAACACTTAGGAAAATTGTGTAAAATAAGACCCCAGAGGGTCCGACTAGGCTAACTGGAAGGTTGGAAAGGGATGGAATGTTTGGAGATTCTTGGAAGCATGAGTGTTCACAGGGTGGGAAAGGCGGGCACATCACAGTCCAGCCCTGTCTGTCCAGCCCCTGCAGAGAGGCCAGACAGGGACTGGAGCCTCTGAGCAGTCTGCAGGGCAAACAGTCCTCTGGGGGAGGAACGGGGCGACCCAGAACCGTGCCTCTGTTTGATGGGAGCGTCTCAGGACGACGGTTACGTATAAGCCAAATCGATTCATTTAACTTTGTATTCAGTACGTATTTATTAAGCCCTCATGTGTACGAGGTTCTCTGTTTGCATCTAGTTCGGAAATTAATAAGAACACATCATGAAATGTAAACCTCAACTGCATGCTTATATTTTAAAGGGAAATGTATTAATTAATATGGGATTTGTGTGACATCAAAACCACGTTATCGGAGTATATCTGTATACCTGGACATATGCATATTTTATCATAACAGTAAACAGGTTGGGGGAATAACTAGAAAGAGGAGAAAGAACATCTAAATCAAAACAACATCAACACCAAGAAAAAGTGAAAAATGTAAAGTACAGTCATAGAAGTAGATATCAGTGTCCCGTAGCTCACAAGTCAACATGCATGGGCTCCCAGAAATGGCAGGATTAACTAATTCCAAGCATATTCTTTCGATGTGAGATTTACTGAACACAGAATGCTGCAGCGTTGAGGGTTAGAGAACTGAAAACACATATAGGGAAAGTAGCAATATGGGTTTAGTTTTATTAGTCTTAGACTAGATAGATCAAAAAGACAAAAAAGTGCTTAGATATTTCAATTCACTGGGTAGATAGAATACATTTAAATCCAGATGCTTCCAGTAGCATTGCCTTAAATTTTATAAGGCAAACTTTGACTGCACTACAAGAAGAGATTTACAAATTTATCCCCACGGTGGCGTTTTAATATCTCTCTCAATATATCCATCAGGCAAATAGCATAAAGAAAAGGGTGAACAGCAAAGCTGACAAGTTTTATCTAATGAATATATGTCAGATACCGTTGGCATCGTTAAGAGACTTAATATGTTCAACAATGAACTAACCATGTTTTGTTTAAATGACTAGGTATAGGCTGATAAAACTTGAAATACAAGGAAGCTTCCTTAATCGTGATGTATTGTACCTCCAAATCAATAGCAACATTTACAATAGTGAAAAGATTTAGAAGGATTTCTTTGGATCAAGAATAGGACAGAGATGGTCACTAGTAGATGTTCCAGTTCACATTACTGGGGAGAGTCCAGCCTGACCCCCAGGCAGAGAAAAAGAAACTAACAGTGTAAGGAATAAAGTGCAAACATAATATTCTTCTTCAATGATATTACTGCCCCCCACGGAAGGTTACCACAGTGTGTTGATTAGTATTCTTAATTGATAAGGTGATCTAGCAAAATTCTGGGACAAAACCAATGTGCAAAAGTGAATTGCATTCCCATACACGAGCAAAGCTCTACGTGTGCCTTTCAGGAAGAGACAGCAGCACGATGTCAACGAAATTTAAGAATTTCAGAAGCAAATGTTAATCAAGGTTTGAAGGAGAATATTGTAAACGCTTACTGAAAGGTTTTAACAATTACCTAGAGAAAAGACTGACCGTGTTTCTGAGGAGGAAAACTCCAGACAGGCCCTCGTCACTTTTAATGGTGCCCACGTGCATGAATTTGAGGGGCCGCGGTGTAGACACACAGCACCTGGCCCAAGGAGAGTTCCAAGTCCATGTCCACGCTGTGTCCCCTGAGAGCAGATGCAGAGTGCCCACGTCGCTGCCGACGCCTGCGTCTACACGTCACAACATGAGGAGCGGACACCCGGCGTGGGCAGTGGCCAAGCGCGTCACGCCCTCAGTCCCCCAGAGAGAGCAAAGCTTGCAGCGGTGTTGCCTCCTTGGCTCCCGGTACCAAGCCCACGTGTCATCTTACAAAAACAGGTAATCGAGAGAGGAAATTGTCCAACAAAAATGAAAGTGCAGTAAATTCATCTCTGTTGCTGCTGTGACAAATCACCACACATCTAGTGGCTTCAAACAGCACACGTCTCTGCTCTGACCGTTCTGGAGGCCAGAGTTCCGGGATGACTCGCGCTGCGCTGGAATCGGGGCTGGCAGAGCTGGTGTCTTCTGGGAGCTGCAGCGTCTCGGGCTCACCGTGGCATCCTCTGGCTTGTAGCCACATGTTTTCAGGCTGTTTCTATCACACATGGCCTGTCCTCTCGGATCTCCGTCTCAAGACTCTCAGCTCATCACGTCTCCGAGGCCCTTGCCGTCTGACACACGCACGCACGCACGTCCTGGGCTTGGGGCGTGGGTGTCTCAGGGCTGCTATCCGGTGGATGCACCGCAGAGAAGCGAGCATGGGTGTGACCGGGCGCCAGCTGACGGTGGCACCACCAGAGGGCAGCATGGGCAGCTGGAGGGCCTCAGTGGAGGCCGCTTAGCAGCATTAACGTGGACGGTGGACGCCAGGAAAAGGCGAAGGCGTCCCAGAGGAGAGAAGGAGCTCGGAGAGAAACTTCACACCGCCGCTGCCGTTGCCGCCTCCCCAGAACGCGACGATAAACGTGCAGCAGCAGGTCTGCACCCGGAGAGGCGTCCGGAAGCCCTCAGGTGAGTAGAGAGGCCGGGCCGTGATGCCGAGCAGGCGGGCTGCCCCGCGCTTCCTAGCGAGCGCTCTGCGAGGAAAAGAGGACGCTTCCGTCCACAGTTCTGAGTCGGCGACGGCGTGTTCGTGAGCAGCGCGCTGACTGCTTTGTAATCTCCTCTGCACGTGGAACAAGATTTCACGTCTTGACAAAAAGTTCGAAGGTCACCGAGCCATCATAGTTACCAAGATGCGTGGCTTCGGCATGACGCTGCCTTCGCGTCCCCCACTGCCCGCAGGCTGGGCACGGCCCGGGCTATGCCAGGTCCGCGAAGTCCCGTGACGTCAGTGCAGCTGCCACCAAGATACTCAGTATTTTTGCAGGGAACTCAACAAGTTGCTTTCAACCCTGTGCGGGAAAATCTGCAGAGGAGCCCCGATGACCGGGAAGCCCGAGGGAGGGGACTCTTGGTCCGTCAAGAACAGTCTCCCAGTCCGTCTGGCGACACAGGTGCCCACGGGTCCCTTGGCCCACGTGGACCATGCGTGTGGATCTGATGCTGTCTCCCCGCTGACAACGGAGGGCTCGTTCCCGTGGACAGAGCAGCTAGACTTGAAAAGCAAATCTTACACTTTCAGGGGAAAAAAAATTGAAAGAGAAATCATTATGACGGGGATAGGAAATGATGTCTTCCTCACAAAGCCCTGGGGAAAGACTGATATACGGCTTAATTAAAATTAAGAATTTCTATTCATCAGAAATCCCAACTGGGGTGAGGGGGTAAGACAAGCTCTAGAATGGAAGAAGCTTTCGTGGTAAATTATTATCCAGAAGAGGTAAAGAGGTTCTTGAAAAACAATTAAAGAAGAAACAGACCCAAGAAAATCGAACAAAAGGAACCAGCAGATAATTCACAGAAAGAGAAAACTGACGGTCAACATGTGAAATGTTCGCACTTATCAATAATCAGGAAAATACACACCAATACCCCTTTATCCAGAGCGGCAAACATTGGAAGTTCCAGCAACAGAGGACAGGAGTCACCGCACGCAGGGCTCGCGAGCTGGGAGCTCCGGGGGAGCTCGAGAGACGCGGAACACGGTTCTGTGACTTTCCGACCGGCAGTCACACCCTGGAGGATGCCACCAAATGCACACTGGGGACAGACACAGAGCAGACAGCACTGCCGGTCACTGTGCAGCCTCGACCCCACGTGGAGACTGACAGGCAAATCCTGACGCCTCCACACAGCACCCTCACCCTCACTGCGAGGACTGAGTAACAGTCGCGGGGGCCTTTCCAACGCGTCTCAGAAGCAGGTGAGCAGAAAAGGCAGCGCACGAAGAACACCTAGGTGACTGCTTCCATGTCGTGCGAGATAAGCTAAAGTACGCTGCTTCGCAAATCTTGTGCACACGCCAGTGCACACACCCACAGGGTCACACCAAGCAAACACGGACAGGAACCCACGATCAGATCAACAAGTATGGGCGGTGGAAGAGGGAATTCGGAAGCGGCTCCGTGTCGCCCGTGCGGCCGGTAGCAGGCAGGGGAGAAGCCCCTTGGATTCCAGCAGGAAAGCGTGGCCCAGGGCTCAGGGGAGGAGACGGTGGGCCTTGAAGGACCCCAGAACACAGACGTGCGGACTTGCAGGCTGAGTGCGTGAGGGAGGCAGGTGAAGAGGGAGAAGTGCTGAGTTTTTACCTTGAGCTGTTGGGTAAATGCTTCCTTGGAAGCCCAGGAGGAGGAGGAGCCGGATTCGGACTTGGACGAGATGAGTGACCACAGAGAGCACATGCTGGTGCTATTCTTTGGCCAGCGTTTAAAGAAATAAACAAAGCCCTCCAAAGGTTGCATGAGTGTCTCCAGTCCCCTGAAATCGGTTGACAACAGGCAGAAAGCTGGATGGGACAGGTCACCAGGGAGGCCATGCTGCCTGTGTGACCTGCAGGCCAGAGCCTGGGGTCGCGTCCTGCGGGCGGGCTGTGCCCCATCACGTCGGCAGCGCCAGCGTGGCCTGCCTGGCTGTTTTCATCACCCGACAGATGCAGCTCTTTCAGACAACTGGGTTCCCTGGGGTGTGTTAATCCACTTAGAAAATGTATAATTGATTTTTCAGTGAAATGTGTCACCGAGACTGACTGGTTTCCAACCACAGCGTTTTCACCAGCATCACGTGTGTGGGGGCTGGACCAGCTAGTCAGAGGCTCCGGCGGCCCCGGCCACTTCCAGGCCCCGCAGGTGAGCGCGGGCTTCTGCTTGCACTGGCGGCAGCGGGGGCTGTCGGGACTCGACTGCAGGATGGTCTGCAGGAGGCCGGCCGGGAGGAGACTCCGCTGGGGTCGCGGCCGGCACCCGGTGCCCGCTCGGCGCTCCCTGCTTCGCCTCTTCCTCCGTGTCTGCCCGGGTGTGAGCACATCTGCACGTGCATCTGTATGTCTGTTTGCCGAAAGGGATGCTTCGAGTTACACGTGGAAACTGTCCAGCGGAATCTGGGGTCCACGTGCGTGAGCTCTGCGCAGGAGCCCCTGGAGGGTCCGCCAGCCCCTCCCGCTGTCAGACAGGCCCCTGCTACCGCGCCAGCTCGGCCAGGACACGGGCTGTCTCCCCACACAGGCAGCCTCGGCTCTGGGCAGGGACACTGACGGGCTCCGGCAGCCTCTGTGGTGTCCGTGTGACGTGGTGCTTGTAACCCCGCCTCCCCCCAACCCCCGACCCTGGGACAGAAAACCTGGGTCCTGGACTGAACCAGGCCCGAGGGTCCAGCTCAGACAAAGAGCTTCCCATCCGATGCGCACGCTGCGGCCACGCCGACAGAGGGAGTCTCTGATCTCAGTGCCCAGGGACAGGACTGCGGTCTCGGCTGGACGCGTGTCCTTTGCTCGCGACCACAGAGAGCCGAGTGACTTCAGCTGACTTCACATTGGCTGCGACAGTCTTACCATGTCTGTCCCCAGTCACTTTCCTTCCATGGCCGCGGCCTCCTGTCCTGGCGTGCAGAGTCCTGTGGGCAGCACTGAGGGGAGGGGACTCACGTTCAGTGTGCTCCCAGGACAGACTGCTGTCCACCAGGGGGTCCCTACAGCTGTGTCCCCTCCTGGGAGGGCTCATCGTGACATGCGCTCTGTCCCAAAGGCGGGTTCTTACATGACACAGGTTGTAGCCTGAAGTGCTCACTCACCCAGAGGAGCGACAATCTGGACGCTGAGGATGGGGGAGCCGACGGCGGGCCGGCTCCCAGAGAGAAGTCCCCAGTCCGGTGCCTGGGAGGTTGGGACCCGGTAGGGGACTGACGGCGGCCCGCGGCGCCGGTGTGGAGCAGACAGGGCACGGCTGGCGCGTGTCCCGGGGGAAGAGAGGCTCCGGAAGGCAGAAGCTCAGCCCACAGCCCCGCAGCGCAGACAAGGTGCTGTCTGCCCCCAGTGGGGGAGGCTGTCGGAAGACCATGAGTCCCTTGAGATGTGTTCGGGGACATCAAACTGGAAGGAGCCTTCGTAAGGGGCGAGCTTGCTGTGAACCTTCCAGAAAGGAGTGGAGTGTGGGGGTGCCGCAAAGAGCTCTCAGAGAACACTCACTGCCCCCGTGAGCAGCACTGAGGGAAACGCTGGGACCTTATAGAATATTCTGGAAGCAGGGGATGCAATCTACGGGAGCAATGCAGTTCAAACACGTATGAGTGTGCACATGAGTATGTGTGTGGTGCGTGCTTCTGTGAGTATGTGTGGCATGCATGTGCGTATGCATGTACTTATGGTTGTGTGTGTGGTGGGTGTGTTTGCACAAGCGTGTTGTGCACTGGGGACGATGCCGTGGCTTCTGTGGCACCTGCTCTGCACTCTGAATTTCACACAAGTGTTAACGCTCCTGAATTTTCTGAAAACCCACGTTTTAGACACAGTGCCTGATAAATGTTCAGATTCACCATAGTCTGCACCATTTTCCTGGAGTCCAGCATGGTGTCTGACACAGCAGAGCCCTCAGTCAGTGTTTTGGCTGAAGGCTGTCTCCATGTACCAAGACACACAGACAACACACACATGCGTCACACGCACACACACGCACGCGCATGCGTGGACAGATTCTGTCATTCTAGAGATTCCAGGAACGGCAGATGGTATTCACAACCTGCAGAGAGGCTTGAACGAGCAGAGAAACCCCTCTTGAGAGGCGACTGGCTCACTCGCACGTCGCTGACAGATGTGGATTCTGCAGCATTTTCTGCTTCCAGCATTTCTAGCATTTTCTAAGCGTGATGAGCCCCGATCAGGAAAAGTGACTCTCCTCTGAGCACCAGCAGTGATTCCTCCTGTTAGCACCAATCAGACGCCTTGCAGTCCCCCTCTGCAGATCTGCCTCGTATTCCAAGTATTCACTCCGGCCGACACACACACAGACACCCCCTTCTGTGGGTTCCCCGCTTCCCGCTTATGCTGCCTCTTAATTAAAAGGAAAATTTCAGATGTAATTCAGCACATCAGGGGGAAAAACGGAGAAGGAATTCATGAGCTGGAAAAAGAAAGTCCCATATTTGCAGATTTTTTTAACGAAGCGGTTTTTAAAATATTTTCTTACATACAGCAAGTTAATGCCTCGGTAGGTGAGTTGTAGACGTTTTTTTCCGATCTATAATTATAAGTGAAATGCTCTTTAATGTGCAATAATGATGCTCAAGCTGTGCTGTTTTGCAGCTAATAATTATGCACAACAGCGTGGGCATGATCGCTAACAGAAAGTTTTCCTTCTGAATGTATTACCCACCTCTCTTCTCTGCCTGCTACCTGCCTTATTTGCAATGACTCTGTGTTTTAGTCTGCTCTTTCTTCTGGGAACAGAAGCACGAGGGAGAAACTTTCTTAAGGAAAGGATGTGAAGCGAGACTGCTGAGTGGCTAAAATCGCTCCCATACAAAACGAATAGACTATAATAGACTTGCTTTCTTTAAAAAAAGAAACAAAGAAACACTCTCGAACTGCGGCTAAGCTTCGAAGGTGCTTGCCTGAATGCTCAGCATTTACAGGTCAGAAGCCCACCGTGCAGGGAACCTGGCGTCACTGAAACGGGACGCGGAGGTGAGGCTGAAACCCGAGTCCGTCAGGCCCTGGGCAGCAGGCCTCCATCTCCTCACAGACCGAGCAACGGATCCATCACGGAGCAGCCGCATTCGGCGTGGCCCCGGTGGGCATGTGCCATCGCTGGACAGCTGCGCTCTGCCAGCTGGGAGCCCACGTCAGCGCCGCCGCTCACTTCCTTCTCCGCCACAGTGCACTCTGGAATCGCCGCGCAGACGTGCGGTTGCTTTCCAAACAGAGAGAAGAGAGGGCGGGTGCCTGGTGGTAAGAAAGTCATAGCAGATGAACTAAGATTGGGTTGGAGACGTTTGGGCTGAGAAACCCACGTGCTTCGGCGTGAATGTCCTAAAGAGGTGGGACGAACTGACTTCCGCACAGGTTGGAAAACCATAAAGGGAAGGCAAGCCGGATGCAGCGAAGGCTGCGGCAGAAACAGTCTCTCCTGCTTTCGATCTACCTAATGCTCCTCTGGACACTTGCCTGGATGTCGCGGGCATTTAGCTCATTTCCAGCTGCACAAAATGCTCCTTTTTAATAGTTCACCATAAACCGACCATATGGGTTAATAATGAGGCAACCTTTAATTCCCCTGTTATTCCGGACTATGAAACGCGACTCCCCTGCATAAACCAGTGGGGTAAGTTCAGACATGCTCTGAACAAATTACTGGAAAAGCACAGACTGGACGTAGCGTTCTCTGCCTCTAGGAAGGCAAGCTGGAAACCTGTGTGCTAACGTGGTAAAAGGGGCTCGTGACAAAATCAGGCAGTGATGTAACCCATTCCTGACAGGCAGCAAACAGAACCAAGGAGTCATTCCTTTTCTTAGTGGTAGATACAGTCAGCATCTTCTAGTAGCTTGCGGAGATGGAGAGCATCGTTGAAATAGTTCACAGCTTATAGAATAGAGTTAACACATGGTGGGACCCTAATATCATGCGCTCATGTCCCCACTTCACGTGGTGGACAGGTTCCCAGAAACAGAAACTCTACACAAAACAAAAGCATCACAGAATGTAACAAAACAACGTGGCCACGGGCTAATTGATAGAAATGAGTCAAGTCGTTATAGCACTCTGTTCCCAGAAATATCAGAAACTTCTAAGCCCAAACACGTCTGGGATTCAACCATCATTTGTATTCATTCATTCATTTACAACCTGCTAGTTCTGGCCCAGGGCACGGGGACCGTGGGGGACGCCGGGCAGGACACCTCCCGTTGTGGGCCACACACCACAGTCACTCCGAACGGGACAGCTGAGACACGATGGTGACCCTCACGGGCACCTCTTGGGGATGTGGGGGAGCCGGAGAAAACGAGCCTCAGACGCGGATTCAAGCTGTCAGCTCAAGCAGTGTCCTGGATGTCCCTGGATGTCCCTGTCGACCTTGCACATGAAGCTGTGCTGAGCAAGAGGACACTGTTCCAGGGCCTGCTGGCCTCTCCTCTCAGTTCACAGACGAAGTGTTTCGTCCAACGCTGAGACAAGGTCACCCAATCACTGTGGCACTCGTCACCTCATGGGTCACCGAAATAGACTCAGACGACTGTGCTTCGGTTATTCCCACGTGCAAGCTTAGCTGGGGCTGGGCTTGCTGAAGAGCGAGGTGCAGACCCGCCTGGAGCAGAGGACGGCTGGATTCCGGGGTCAGCGCCCCACAGAAGGGCGGAAAAGCAAACTGCCCACAAGCGTCGGAGCCAACACAACAGGGGAGGCAGCTCCGGGGAGAACAGGACCACAGGTCCGCTTGCTCGAGGTCGGATGTGAAGGTGGGAGATGCCCCGAGTGGGAGCCACGTTGGGCACCCAGGCGGGACCGCAGCGCAAACTCAGCACCTGGCTGCGCCCCTGTGGGGGCCGACGTGCTGCCCACCTTGGTGTGGAACTGCCGCTCCTGGGAGTCAGGAAACCCCAGAAGGGAGCACCCACGCACGTCCTCAGATTCGCATCGTCCAGGTGGTCAAAGACTTAAAGTAAAAGGACCCCAAGTGCCGAGCAGCCCCAAAGCTGCCAGAAGAAGTACAGGAAGAAATTTCTTCCTGAAAGCACCAGCGGTCTTGCATTATTTCTAGGATTTCTGAACCACTTTGGAAGATCGTCCCTGGTCAGGAGCTCTTCCTCGCTGTTGTCGCCTTACCCCGTTCATGGGACACGCGACAGGACGCGCTTTCATCTCGGGGGTACGAGCAAATATGTTTTCCAAGCCTGAGCCGAAGCCTTAAATGTGATCGTATTTCGTGGCGGCCACTCTCTGCCGCGACAAACAATAGGACAGATCCCATCTGCTTCCCGGACACAGGCCGACCCCTGCTCGATCCGCACTTGACACGTAACCTCACAGACACCCGCCACCAGCTTCGCCGCCTCTGCCGCCGGGACGCGGGAACAGACTGTCCGCTGGGACCGGCCCCGAGAGGCAGCGTGACCGCGGGAAAGCAGGCCGATGCAGCCCGTTCACCGCTGGTCCTAGTGTGACTCTCTCCCAGTTCTGCTATGCAAAGCCGTCCCAGAGGGAGCCGTGCTGAGGCCTGCCTGTGCCTCCAGCTGAGCCGGAGCCTCTGACCCTCACAGCTGCACTGTCTGAGCCTCGAGGAAACGCGCCATCTCCGCGCACAGAGCAGCCGCGCGACGCCGGGCCGGCCTCTTCCCCAGGAACAGTGATCGGTGCCGCATGGATATTTCAAGCCGGCTCTGCTGAAAGGTCAGTCTGCTAACACCCGTCCAGCTTCCCAATATCCTGCAGGGAAATTAAAGGAAGGTGAGCCCGCGTAGGGCTTGAACGGATGAAATATCTTCGAAATTCATTGGTAAAGATGTGACAGACAATACGCAGCAGTTAAAACAATAATATGCTCATAGTACAAGGAAGCACTTAAAGCGAAACCACAGCAAGGCTTTGTGGCAGGAATTTATGGTTGAAGAAGTCACTCGACCCTGTTCTCCTGCCTTGAGCAACCCCGGTTTGATTTTTGAAACTCAAAACTCACCGTCAAGCCCATTTGTACTGTCAGGATGAGTAAACAAAGGAACAGCTGTGTGGGAAATGTCAGTCCCCGCGCCTGGGGGGCGGGCGGGCAGGCGGGGGCCTCGCCTGCAGGAAGGGGTTCCCTTCAATACTGAGATGGCTGTGAGCAAGCGGGAGTGTTCAGTCGGTTTGCAATTCGTTCTGGTATCATTTCAAACCGAGAAAACGGTTTCAGGAGTAATGCAAGGAAATCCCAGTGTTTATCCTGATTCCTCAGCAGGTGGTCCTCCAACCTCTAGGCATAGATTTAAAAAGATCAGTTTTTCCTGGTGCGCCTGGTACCCCAGTGATTAAACCGGGCACAGTCTACTTGCATCCCAAAGTCCCTGGTTCAAGACCCAGGTGGGGGAAGCAACCAAGATGAACAGCTAAATAACATCACTGGAGTGCTTCCCCCTCCTCCCTCTTCCCGCTGCCTAGCGCATCCTTCCTGCTGCACCTTTCCTCCAAAGAAATGTTTTCCCGTACAGCTGAGACGAGACTGGTAGAGCTTTTCCTCCTCACCTTTAAATACTGTAGTAAATATCGCTAAGATCGGGACAACTTTGCCTAAACACGGTAAAATGATCAGAGCTGTGAATGGCAATGCAGCTATAATGCACCAATCTGACCCCCTGGCCACGGTCATACTGTGTTCATCATCTCCTGTGTCCTGTCCTCGCTCCCAGCCTGGGGTTTGTGGCCAAGTCTCTGTGTTTCTGTGAGACTGGAAGACATGCTCAGCCTTTCTCTATCTTGACTTCGACCTCCTTGAAGATTACAAGCTGGTGGTTTTGTATAAAGTCCGTCCATTGGGTTGAGCTGATGTTCCCCGCCATGAAATTCAGGTCATGCAGGACTCCCAGAAAGAGGAGACACGCCAGTCCCTCTGGAGTGTTGTCTCCGCACAGGACGCCTGTTCGATCACATCCTGTCTGCCAGGCTTCCGCGCAAAAACGGTCTCGTGCTCCCTTTGCAATGCACGTGCGGTGTGTGGAGAGCGACACGGCTACTGTGCGCACACGCTGCTGCTCAGCAAATTTTCACCCCCAGCCTCTCTGATCGTTTTCTGCAGCTACCTGAGGACGTCCCACGGGAAGGAAGATATTTATTTCCCTTTTCTCTTTTTCAGGAATGCATGATAGTTGGTATCTCTAAAAGTATGTGTGCATCTGTGTGTATACACGTATGTATATATCTCTGCATCAGTGCAGAACGCTAAAAAATAAATTTAGACTCTTTCTAAGTGAATATAATAAGTATTGACTGGGAACAAGATGCGTTATAAGAACCTTGGAAAGGTAGCTTCAAAATAACAGAGTAGCCATCATTAAAAAGAAAGTAAACGGGTCCAAATTTACTCTCGACTTGAGACAGCCCCAACACTGGCTGGAATCCCACACCTCCTGAAACTGTCCCTGAGAATCCGAACAGCCCAGTTTAGAGACGGCTGCGGGCTTGCTTTCAACATCAGGGACTGGTGGATGTGCTCTCTAAATACTCGAAGAGAACGGTGTTGAACTTTTTCAGTGTGTATCTGCATCCTGAATAATCTCTTCCAGTCCATCAACTGGGAAGGATAGGACAGAAGCATCAGGTCCCATAGGATTGGGCGTCCTGAAGCTGAGCGTCGAGGAGCCCAGAATAAAACTAAAAGGCTGCTGAAGAAGAGAAAGAAATCACTGTTGACAACACATTTTACCTAGCAGTCCAAAACTGTTTATCAGCTAATAAAATGTGCCAATACCAACCACCGTTCTCCAATACAGACTGATAATAAACAGAGACACAGGGCATAATATGGCCAATGATGAGACTGAATGCATGGCTCCTGGAAAAGAAAATGATGGGGGACCTCACGAAGGGCGAAGTTGGCTCTGGAGAACACAGAGGTCTTTTCTCCTGGATAAGCATCAGATGAAATAGCATTGATTCTTGCGTTGTTGTAATGAAATAATTTTGTATGACCAAGGAACAGAAACAAATTTCCAGGATACACCTTTGGCTCTCACATTATCCAGCCCCATTGATCTGTGCATCTGGCGCTGATTAAACACTAAAAGGTGATCTCTGAAGGACGGAGGCGCGGGCCACAGAGCGCACCATCCATCGGCTGTGGAGCCGACGCCAGCAGGCTCCCTCCTCCATCCTGCCCGCGCAGAGACATGGGTGTTTGCAGCACTTTGTTCACAATGGCCAAAAGCCAGAAGCAATCAGGATGACAGTTAAAAGGCAAGTGGTGAGCAAACTGCATGCCGGGACAGAGTACTATTCAGCGCTGAAAATAAATGAACACCGTGAAGAAACTTGTAGGAATCTTGCTTAGTGGAAGAAGCCAATCTGAAAAGGCTACCTACTCTGTGATTGCAGGTACACGACATTCTAGCAAAGGCAAAATTACAGACAGCTAGAAGGTCAGTGTCTGCTGACCGGGAGTAACAGGAGACCAGCAGAGGCACACGGGGCGTTCGGGACAGTTGGCAGTGTCTGTTCGCACGACAGCAGATGGAGACTTCACGCATGTGACAGAACTAGAGTGATAACACACAGAATGACACCTAACGGTAAACTACGACTTCAGTTAACAATCGTGTCTGAATACTGAATCGTCAGTGTTAGCAAACAACGCACACGAATGCCAAATGTTAATCACAGGAGAAACCGTGAGGAGGTGAGAGGCGAAAGACGCTCTTAGCAAGTCATCTTGGGGTGTGTCCTGGTGGAGTGGTGGTTGGGTTGGGGGTCTCCAAGGGAGCACATGCCACTTACCCCTTGAGCAAGTCCCAGGTGAGGGGCTGAGTGGGGGAGACAGCCAGCATGAACAACTAAATAAAGAAATAAAAATAAAAGTGATTCTTCCGCCTCTCTCTTCCTGCCTGCCTGCCTGCTCACCTTCATTCCTGCTGAGCCTTTCCTTTCAAATAAATAGTCTTTCAGGCACCCGCCGTCTGCCTGGTGGCTCAAGGCGCAGTCCAGGTAAAGCTCAGGGACCAGGGTTCACAACCTGGGTCTGGGGGAACAAACAGTGTCAACAGCTAAGTAAATAACTAATGCTTCTTTCTCCTCTCTCTTCCTTCCATCTTGCCTGCCTGCTTGCCTTCATTCCTGCCTGCTTCCTTCCTCTTTAAAAATAATAAGTACTATTATGATAGTCTTTGGAAGATCACTGACTGAGGTGCAACTCTGCTATCCTGAAAATCATTTAGTCATGTTAACAAAGAAACCGTAATCAAGAATAAAACAGACTTCAGTTAAAAAAACAAAGGAAAACACCTCAAATCAGCTCTGCACTGTGGTTTTCTGTGCCTGATGGTCCACATCTCCCTTAGCTAAGTGCCCACGCTCGGCTGGAGACCAGTGTCCCCGTCCCCGTCAGCTGCTGAGCACCAGGCAGGGGCTGCACAGCCCCCTCCCCTGACCGTGACAGGCTAGCGCCCCCTCCCCAGGCAGACGCTGCCCTGCGCTGCTCTCACGGTGTCTTCAACGTCTCTGTTGGAACCTGAGGTGCAAGCGTTAGTGTCATTTTCCTTTCTTCGTTTCTTTAAAAGCAATTTTTAACGGAAAGGTGCGAGCAGGGATGAAGGCGGGCAGACAGGCAGGAAGAGAGGAGGAAAATGCATTTTGTTTGTACTTAGCTCTTCATCTGGGCTGTTCCCCTCCAGCCCTGGGATGTGAACCCCGGTCCCTGGGACGGACGTGGACTGCGCCAGTCGGAGGGGAAGACTTAACCACTACTCCACCAAAGGCACCTTTTTTTCTTTTTAACAATCTTTCCACTCACCTGCGCACTTAGAGGATCTTGTGGCCCCTAGTTATTTTTCTAAGTCACAGAAGCAGTGTGGCCATTTCGCCGTCCATGTTTTGTCCGTCTTCCTGCTACAGGTCACTTAGCATGTACCTGAGCCACAGCTCTGCCACCGACTCAGTTTGTAGTCGATTTTCCTTTAAATGTCACTTTGGATGCATTATTTTTCATGTCCCCGGAACCTGATATGGTGCGAGGTGCTAGACTGGTGGACGAATGTGTTCGTCCAGTGGGCGTCTCTGCTGTTGGGTGGTCTCGGCGTCCAAATTCACAATTCCTGGCAAAGAGATGACATTGTTTCAATCACAGGCAGCCGTGATAGGAGCAGCTCCTTCCAACTGCAGACGTGCTCATCACCGCACTCCGCCCTCCGGGGACGAAAGGACGCCTGTCCAGAGGAGAGGGCCGCGAACCGGGCGTCTGGCGGTTCTCCCTGCGCCCCGGGCGGGTGGGCCTCTCTCCCGGACCAGCGCGCTTCCTTCTTTCATCTCCGCAGTAACCTCGGGATAAACACTCAGCAACCCCTGCCCCACTCGGCCGCAGGGGACCGTCTGTGGGCCGTGGAGACGCGTGGACCCCGGACACGGAGTGCGGGCTTTCCAGCGGGGCCTCAGTGCCGCACAGTAACGGGGAGCTTGTCCTCGGAGAGGCCCGGTGTGTCAGCAGGTTTCTGGAAAAGGGGAGAAGGACACACCGGACTCCCCACCCAGAGCAGCAGCGCGAGGGCCCTCAGCCCCTGCGAGGCCTCTGCAACCGTCTTCGTCTCCGGGACGCCAGCTCCCAGGAAGTGACAGGCTCCCGGAAGGAAAGGGGTGTCCTCGCCACCCAAAGGGCCCCAGCTCTTGCAGAGCAGCTTGGGGTCTCTGTTTGCCCCGAAAAGAAGCTGCCCCTGTGGGATCCCAGGCGGACTGGGTGGGCCGTGCCCCGGGGTGGTGCCAATCCCACTGGTGGCGCTCTCCCTGCCGAAGCCCACCTGTGTGCCTGTCCCCACAGCTGGGGCGGGGGGCGCCCTTCGCAGGGCCGCTGTCTCACTCGTCACGGTTCCGTTCAGACAGACTGCAGGACTCAGTGTGACGATGAACGCGACACGAACCGGGAGAGAGAGCAAAGGCGTCTGCTTGGAGGGAACAAGCGTTGGGGATGAGGTGGCCTGGGCACAGTCCAAGAGGGGAGCAGTCCCAGCCTCGTCGCCCGCCCGGGAGGCCTGGAAGAGGCCCAGCCGCTGCGATGAGCGGGGTAGTGAGGACTGAGCGGCGAGGGCTTCCCGCCTCGGAGAGGCATTAGTTAGCTCACTAAGGCCACCACCGTCACCAGTCCAACTCGGTGACGGCGAGGAGGGCTGCTCCCAAGAGCCCGGCTCCGGGCCCAGCTTCAGACAGTCAGCCGCCCGCGTGAACGAGACGTCAGAAAAGGCCATCGCTGTGATGCGCAGACGCGGGACCTCAGGAGGGACCCGGGGAGAGGCGGCGAGTCCCCTCCGTGATCAGAGGGCATATCGGGGGTCTCTGACACTTGTCACCCGAAAGGGTTGAATGTCATTCCTGTCACTGCAGAGAGGGAGCACTTTTCCAGGAGCCGAAGAGCTCCGGACACGGTCCCACACCCTCAGAACTGGACACGCATCTCGGGGTGGGCGGGCAGCGCCCAGAGCACACTGCACCTTGCAGGGGGTGCGCCCCGTGGTGGACTCTGAGCCCAGCTGTGCTGCTCCAGTCCACTTCAAACGGATACAGGCCCCCTTTCAAGCCTCCCACTGTTTGTCGTTATTCATGGATACAGGTCACCAGCTCTGAGCAGCTGGAAAAGACGCCTGTAATATAAACGGAAGGCTATTCCTAGGGCTCTCAAGGAAGGCGCCGGCTCAAAACAATAAGATAAAAGGATGAAGAAGTAATGACCCAAGCGGCGCGCTTTATCAGTTCAGGTGAAACTATCTCATGAATAGTATAACCATTGTCCCTGGTGACTGGGTCCGGAGAAGACAAACGGCGCCCTGCGCTGCGATAAGGGGCGTTGGCACGTCACGCTGGCTGCAGCGGGCTCGCGGTCCCCCCGAGTGCGGGCTACTCCAGCAGAGCCCCTGGGTCGTTTCAAATGGTTGCGTTTATCGTGGTGACCACGGTGCCCCGATGCTCTGTGTTTGCTCTTTGTCTGTGAGTCCGGTGAGCGAGGCTGGCAAAAGGGTGGGAGATGACAGCAAAAGCGTGAAATAAACAGACCACCCTCATCCAGAAAGCGCTGACAGCCTGCTTGGGCTTTTGGATGGTTAATGACTGAGCCCCAAGAAATCAGCTGGATGCGTCAAGGGCGGTTTCTTGCGGAATAGCTTTCTGGGCCGCTTTCACTTCGTTTTGACAATGACACAACGACCTGGCATGGTGGACACGCACGGTGCACCCCTGGTCGCCCCCCACATGCCCCCACATGACCCTCTGTGGGGTCGCCTGGCCCCATGGACAGGCCTTTCCATGTGCCGATGTCCTGTCCTCAACAGGACCCTCTCCGCAGCAGTGTCTGTGCCTGGGCTCCGCAGGGACAGTGGATGTGACAGGTCCCTGCACCCAAAGGTGCTCCGAGCACCCGGGGGGACGCCACGTGCTGAACTCGGACAGGATGGGCTGAGAGCAGGCGATACTGGCACTTCCGCGGTAAGAGCACCCCCGGCTTGAGGGGACACCCCTGTGCCCAGCCCATCCGCACCCCTCCTTCCCACGAGCAGGAAGCAGCCGCAGCTGCAGGGGCCGAGGCCCCCTCTGCCTGTCCACAGCGGAGCAGACCTGCTCAAGCTGTGTCTCCTCGTGATCCACCTCTCCCTGTCTTTCTCGGTCTGTCTCCTGTGCCGTGAGCACACCTCACACGGCCCCGTGTTCCCGATGCTCTCTGGTGGCTCAGGACCTGTGTCCCTGAGACTGATGAGGGAGATACTTGAGGGGCCAGGCATGCCAGCTCTCGGATGTCGGGGGGCCAGTGCTCCCCAGATAAGCAGCCCCGACCGTCCCTGTTCAGAGATCCCTGTCCACATTCAGGACAGCCCTGGAGGACCCCGCAGGCTTTGATGTCGACACAATAGGTCACTGGTATCTGAATCAGGAGCCAGTGGCCTCTCAGGGACATTCACAGAGAAAAGAATTGGAAGAAACTGAATTGACATCATGGCGTTAGGTCACACTGACTTCTGGGGACATGCTAGCCTGGCCCATGTGGATTCTCCTCAAACAGCAGACATTCACAGAGGCTGTGGAAATCCTGAGACAGCATTGCTTGTCTCCCCGAGGATGCTGGCACTCCTGTGATGTGATGGCACCAGCTTTGTCCCCTCTGCCAAAATTCCATCTTCAGTCTCCACTGCCCACGTCAGCGGCGCAGCTGACCCGGGCAGCGCCCTCCAGGCCCGGTATCTCTGCTGACCCGAGAGCACCAGGCTCCTGAGCGCTCACCGGGGGCCAGGTCCACGCGGCATCGCCACCGTCCGCACAAATCAGCCGTGAAAGGCCCTCGGCCTCGGCAGATGACACAATCACGTCCTGCAGAAACACACTGCCCGACCCCGACACGACCACGTCTGAAACAGGGTTTGGAGATGGGCTTGGTTAACGATGGTGCTTGTGGCGCCTTTTTTGATTATGCGTATGCGCTTATGTATAATAACGGGGGTCCCGGGCCCTCGTGAGAGGAACGAGTTTGTACCAGAGCTCATTCTCGAGTCGGGTCATGTGGGGTCAGTCCCTCAATTCGAGGGTCCAGATGATTCCCCTCTGAGAGGCGTGCACGGTCCTGCGGGCCAAAGTCACCCCAGACCCTGCCGCTCCAGCCCCCAGGGAACGCCGAGCTGGCAGTCCCATCCTGACCCCGACTGGCACACACTGGGCAAAGGGCCGCCCCTCTCTCGCTGCCTTCCGCCTCGTCCATCGGGAAACAGAACGCGTCACCGCACGCTCCGCGTCAGTCACCCTCCTCACACACGTCACCGAGGCGGTCCTCGGCCAGCCTTCCCAGCAGGGCCTGCAGCGCTGAACTTCCCGCTCCGTCTCCCCTCGGACAGCCTCCTCCGACAGCCTGAAGGGTTTTCTCTCACCCGGGGAACTGAGTCTCCACCTGCCTGCCGACCTCCTCTGCGGCTTCCTCCTCTCCCGCAAGCGAGCCGAAGCCAGGCTGGGGACACGGAGCTGGCAGCCGGCGCCGCCCGCGGTGGATCCCGAACACACCTGCCTCCTGCCCCGTCAAACCCCCGCACCTGGCAGGCCCCACCCTGGCGCGGAAGCCCCCCTCCTGCAATATATACAGTTAGTCTTAATAAATAAATGACTTGGACCACGCGTTACATATTGCTCAAACCCGCGAGGACACAAATTATGTATAATACATTGGCTGTGTAATTTATTTATTAAGCAAAACGTGAATTTTCCATCCTGGTGTTTGGAGGCCCAGTTTGTCACATGCAGCTAAATGATGTATTCTTATTAGTCCCACTCAATTACCAAGTCGTTCCTCTGTGCGCCTGCGCTCGTTAACGACGGCGCCACAGCAGCGCGCCCGCGATACCTGTGATTTTAGTGATTCATAACCGCTCACTAAACCTGTGAAAATGATAAATCGGCTGCTGCTGATTAAATGCCGCCAACAGTATGTTTCAGATGTGTGTGTCACCGTGAGGAGTTAAAGAAACCGCGTTCTTCAAAATCATTTAGATATCTAATTAAGCCCGGCCTGCCTTAGACACCGAGGACCCAGGAGGACAGAAGAAGGAAAAATAAAGGGAAGCCCAGGGGTAGAGGAGAGGAGGGCTGGTCACGGCCTCATCGCCGAGGAGGAAACCGTCCTAATGGCAATCAGAAGGGGGCAGTTCCCGGGTTTGGAAGGGCCGGTTACTTCTCGCCAGCAGCCCAAGGACCTCCCCCCTCCCTGGGAGAAGCCCGGTTCCCGGGACCTCAACCCCAGGGAGGGAGGCCCCGATGACGGTCTTTGAGACACGAGCAGTTCACGACGGCTAGGAGGATGGTCGGAGAGACTCGGGGACAGACTCACGCAGCAGCCCGGGGCGTCCGGCACGGCCAAGATACTGCCGAGAGCTCCCGTGTGACCGACGCAGCAGAAAGGAAAACAGCATCTCAAAGAAACTGAATTATCTTTGGGGCTTTGGCTCATTTTTTCTCCCCTTCGATGACTCCACACAGAGGTCTTCCGGCTAATTTTCAAAGTCGGGGAGACCACCAAGCACAGGGGACATTCCTGCCGACACGCCGGCTTCTCGTTCGGACTTCGCACGTGGGTCTGCGGAAGCTTGGAGACCTCATGAAACCAGCGAGGGGGTGTGTGTGTTTGCAGTTGTGATGTCAGTTGGGAAAAGGAACAGCACGTGCATGAGTTCCTTTGGTCTCCAGGTCTCCAGCAGGTCTCCAGGATGTTTGGCACAGAGAGGAAGACAAAGATAGAAAGTGGACTATTTGGATTTCAGAATCTGCGTGTCTCTCATTACTGCTTAAAACGCTTTTGTCTGTTTTCCTTCTGTAAAGATCTGTCTGTGAAACACTATGGTGGAGAACTTTGCCCTAAAGTGTTGTGACGGATTTTTTTTTTCCATTTTATTAACTAAAACGGGCCTTTCACACTAGAAAACATTCCATCGAAACATTTCCTAGGTTTACAGTGTGTCTTACTGCAAACCAACATCTGCATATAATATATTCAATTCACCACCACCAATCCATTCCCTTCTTCACCATATAATTGGCCAATTCTACCCCATTTACCTGCCTGCCTGCACCCCCACCCCCACCCCCTTCCTGGGAACCACTGATTTGGTCTCACAGAGAAGACAGATTTTATCTAAGGTTTGGTTCATTCATTTGTTTGGTTTCTCTGTGAACCACGTAGGAGGGAAGTCATCAAGCGTCTTAAAAACACGCTGGGACAGCTCACAGCATGTCACTGACCATGAAGACGATGTCCAAGTTCTGTGCTGCCTTTTCGTAGAGCCAAGTCCACTCTCACGACTGAAAACTCAGCCCGGGGCGACGCCGGAGCCTTTGACCTTCCAGAGGCTGGGCCGGCAACAGTCACGGTTGAACTTCCATTTCCAAGCCCTAGAACAGAACCCAAACCCTAGCACATATGTATCAATTTAAATGTACTTAGTCTTGAATGCTGGGGTGATTTCCTTTATGTCAAAAATCCCTAGTGTGCTTCTGATGACATTGGAAACGTTTCTCCCGCATCTGAAAGCAATTCCAGGGAGCAGTAACAACGAGCCCGAGAGCGGTTTGAACCCGCCTGATTACTTGCTCCTTAAATCAAATGCCTCTGGAGCAAAGAGAGCCCCGGGACTGGACCATCGGGGGCCCCCGGCACCTCTGTTAGTGCGCTGCTGACCATGACCGCAGAGCCTGCAGTCAGGGAAGGGGCAGGTGGGTGGGCAGGCTCCTGGTCAGAGCGTGTGCAGAAGGGACCCTTCTCCAAAGACTGTTCCTTCGTCCAGAGGAACCGAAGGAGCAGCGGTGACCAGAGGCTTCGGCCGCACGATGCGGCACCTCCCACTCTGTGCTCGCCACCTGAGTCCACTTTCCTCCGTTGGGCACAGTGGCCCCGTTTCACCCTGCGCCGTGCCCACACTGCGCTCTGCTCGTCAGAGTCTGTCCATCGGCCTTGTCTCTTTATCGTCCATCCAGGCGAATCGTGCGGCGCTGGTCTCTCTCCCACCCGACTCGCTTCGTGCATCCCAGGGGACGCCGTCTTCCTCGTTGGCAGGGCCCCCGCAGGCCCAGCCCGCGTCTCCCTGCTGAGCGGTGGGGCAGCTCGGCGCCCCCACCTGTCCTGGTCGTTGGCTGCAGATGCGGGGCGGGCGACTCACGCCCTGTGCCTCTGATTCCACGTCCAAAGCCCATCAAGAGGGGCCGGGAGGCTGTCTGGGTTTCCATGCCCGTGGAAGCTTCCGGATGCCTCGCCACCCGGCCCGGCCTCTGCCACAACGGGGCTCCTCGCTTCTTTACCCACTGGGGGAACACACGCTGCCATGCAGGTGTGGGGGCCGGAGGCCGTTCCGAATCCCCGCGGTGAGAGCCTGCACGCACACCCGCAGCGCGAAGAGCCGAGTCTGAGAGGCCGGGTCCCACGGCAGACCTAGACCAGACCTGAGGCTGTGCGTTGCAGAAACGTCGGCAGGGACTCTCCGAGACTGCCCAGCCTGGCCGCTAGCCTGCGGAAGGCGCTTCTAATGCCAGCGCGACTCCACAATCAAGCTGTCCGTGCCGCTGTGCCGAGACGCCGCAGGAAGCGATCACGCTCTCAGAATCACAGGCTGACTTTATGATAAAAGGATTTCTACATATTTGTGAAGTCCTGCGGAACCCTCCTCATGTGGCCCGGCAGGGACTGTCGGTGTAATGTGGCGGGTGCCCTCTCAGGGTACGGGCTCGCGGTCAGCCAGGGACGTGCTCACGGGGGGCCTCGGTCTGTGGGGACCCGGCCACAGCTCCTGGGTCCTGGGGCTGCTGGAACCTGGTCCACAGGATGGTGACTCATCCACTCCTGCCCTCAGTTCTCTTTCAAGTCCACGCAGGCAGGACAGGGGCGCCTGGGGGCCAGTCGGTAACCTCTGCAGACGGGAAGCGTCCCTGGTCAGGGGCCCACTGCGCGTCACAGCTGGGCGTCAGCTCTCCGATGCTGATCTCCAGGCAATGGCCGGAGTATGTGCTCTGTTCTTCAGCGCGGCTTCCTTCAAGCTGCACGGCGCCCAACAGCGCCTGTGGCTGGAGAAGAAGGAAACGCTTAGGTAGGACGCGAGGCCTTTGGGTGGCGGCCAGCCTCTCTAGTGGACAGACGTGCCTACACTCATCTCACTGCAAGTGACCGTCCCACCATGTACTTTGGCTGTTGCAGTGTATCCCCACTCGAGAGGTGCTGGTCCAGTCCACGCTGGACCGCAGCCGCCCTGTCCACGCCTGGAGACACCTCTCCGCGCCACCAGATGCATGGAGGGTGCTGTTGGGCAGAGGTGACAGGGCGCTCAAGTCATTCTTTTGTCTCTTTTGTCTCCAGATAAAGCGCGGTCAGAGGCAGCCTCGATGTGAGGACTACAGGCAGCGATGACAGGGACGGAGCCGACAGCAGGCGGGCCTGTGAGCGCTGCGTGGACGACGGCACCCCACGCCATCGCGGGGCGCTGCCAGGAGAGGGGGCTCCAGGCCGGGAGGTCACTCCGCCGAGCCGGCAGACCTGCGCGAGGGGGCCGCGGGGCCGAGACCTGTGAGAAACGTGCCTGCCCACGCAGCTGCGGGAGGGCCCTCCAAGCCAGCTCAGCTGCACAGCAGCGTAAGACGAGGTCAGAGCGATGACGGTGGAAGCCAGGAAGCGGCAGAAAGAGGAAGGCGGACGTGGGAAGGGAGAGACGGGAGCAAAGAGGGGGGCCTGGAAGGTCGGTGTCCGCAGGGTGACTGCGGTCCAGCGCAAGGTGACAGAGAGGGTCCAGGCGAGACAAGCCAGCGTGGGCTTCACTCGTGCCGGGCGGGACGCTGTGAAAATGACAGAAAGGCCTGAACAGTCCTCGCGGGGACGCGTCCGCACCAGCCGCGTGTCGTCCGTGCTTGCTTCCGAGGTCCGAAGACATCTGCTCCGGGCGGAAGCTACGCTGTTGTGGTAAAAATACAAATAACTAAAGCAAGAGCACAAAGTCAC
The DNA here is from genome assembly GCA_004363575.1 of Solenodon paradoxus. Lineage (NCBI taxonomy): Eukaryota > Metazoa > Chordata > Mammalia > Eulipotyphla > Solenodontidae > Solenodon > Solenodon paradoxus. The sequence goes on along the minus strand of RJWH01004920.1, from coordinate 355 downwards.
TAATCCAGGGCGACGGTCGCCTGCAGGGCCTTTCCACAGGCAGCACCAGAGGCGTTTACGAGGCGGGACCAGGGCCCAGTCAGGTGTCCCGCCTGCCATGAGCAGGGCCTGGCTGACAGCATCGCTCCAGGGTGCGGAGGCCAAGAGGAGAGCGGAACCAGTTCCTGGCTGAGGGCAGAAGTGAGCTCCCGCAGCGGACTCGGGCAGCAAGGCCCCAGCAGCTGGACCGCAGTCCTGGGGAGGGGACGCCCGTCACACCTCTGCTAGAGAACAGAGAAACCCTGGGTGAGAAAGCCCGGGGCATCTCCCTCCCTCCTGCTCCCTCACCAGGAAGTCCCCCCCCCCCCCCCCCCCC
>RJWH01004919.1:0-91467 GCA_004363575.1 Solenodon paradoxus | reverse complement strand
GATGTCCAGCTCCCCGCCTCCGCCCTAAATCTTCAGGCTGCGCCCACTCCCAGCCTACCTCCCGCGAGCACCCCCCCCCAACACCTCCCCACACTCAAGGAGGGAGGGGGTGAGACGGATAACTCGAGGGTGGGTGACGGCGCGGCCTGCGGGAGTCTGGAGGCGGGACCTTTGCGTGGGCACCGCCCCTCCCCCGCCCATTTGGAGCATCCCTCCTCCGCCCCCAGCTCCCAGGAATTCCGCTGAGTCACTTCCGAGGCCGCGGCAGCAACCGTGCGAGCAATTAGGCGTCACTGAACTCGCTAGGCGGCGGCTCTGCGCTCACCTGGGGGACCCGGCCTCTGGTCTGGTCTAATCGCCTCTTCGTGGCCCCGGCCATTCTCCCCCAACCGTCCTAGGGGTCAGCAGCCTCCCACCTCGGGCCGCTAGCTGTGCCCGCTACCTGGCACACTCTCCCCTGGGTTCCTGTAGCCTGCTCGTCCTCCACGGTCACCTCCAAGGCCTCCGCTCCTGTGGGGATGTGTCTGGAAGAGGAGGGGCATCTGTGAGCCTGACCGGCAGCTGTTTGGTGGAACACCTAGAATGGCAAAGAAGTCCAGGTGCAAACTGCAACCCGGGAACTCCACCGCTGCACCGGGCAAGTGGACAGATGTATGCGACCTTGTCACTGTGCGCAGGGCCGCTTGCGGCCAGGCGCACCAAGCGTGCATTCCCAGCTACCTTACTGGCCTGGATGTCAGTCTTGGCCATTACTCCGCGGGCTCAGGCTGCAAACTACAATTCCCAGAATCCTTAGTGGCCCCGGAATTCCGGCTCGGCTTCCCCAATAGGAGGCACCACCCTTGTGGATTTCTGATTATTAGGGGATCCTTCTTTGAATCAGGCTTTGTTTAAAAAAGTATATTTTTTGATTAAGCTTTCAAGTTGTATTTTCATTGCATCCTGTGCTTTTTAAATTGTGGTGAAATACCTGACATAGAATTTGCTTTCTTAACCACTTTTAACTGTCCAGTTAAGTAATATTAAGTACATTCAGTGTTGTGAAAAAGTACTCTAGAACTTGTTTCATCTTGCAGATCTGAAACTCTACACCCATTAAGTTTCCTCTTCACCCTGCGCCCCCCCTCCCTCCCCCCAGTCCCTGGTAACCACCCTTCTGCTTTCTGTTTCTTTGAGTTTAACTACTTCAGATATCTGGTGTATATGTCTAGTGTGACCAGTTGATTTCACTCAGCACCATGTCCTCAGGGTTCATTCCTGTTGTAGCAGGTGTCGGGTTGCCTTCCTTTGTAAGGCTGAATCGTATTCCATTGGACAGACCGCATTTTGTTTGTCTGTTCATCTGTCCATGCACAGCTGGTCAGAATTATGCCTTTTAAGGTAGAAAGTGAAATGCATGGAATTACAAGGGGAACTAATTATTTTGATTACAATTGTCAACAAGCTGAAAGAACAAATGTATGATTAGTAATCAAATGATGGTGGTGGTTGTATTTTAAAGGAGAGTTATAGGCAGGCAGGCAGGCGGAAGAAACATTTGGACCAGGCAAACTGTTGAGCCCCTTCCAGCTGCACCAGCTGACATGTTTCATTCTGGTCCCTGGGATGGGACTCCTTGTCACGTCCACCCTCAGGACCTAACACCTTGAGAGCCCACCTCTATTTGCGGTTGGAAATGAGCAACATTTGTCTTTCTTTTGGAGTTTAAGCTATTTCTTGCAGGGTCAGTTTTGGCCTCTGAGCCCCTGGAGCTTGCGGAAGTCTAACCCTACTTCAGAGGTGGGGGTGAGGCTGTAAGAGATCCCTAATGGTGAGGGTGTTATAAGGTCTTCAGTCAGATACTGGAGGAAGGGGGCCTCCTGTGGAGACACTGGATTCTCAACCTCCTCATTGCAATGCCCAGACTCTAGCTGTTCATCAAGAATCAGGGCATGCTGAATGGGGTGCCTGTGTGCCCTTGCTCCTGTTTCCTCATCCGGAAAACAGGAGCACAATCACCCCTCCCCTCTGCGGTCACTGGGAGCTGCAGTTGGGCTGTTAGGTGGGAGGGTGACATCTGGAAGCAAGGGCAAGCGAAGTCACTCCTCTTGCCCAGCGGGAGTTGAGGTGTGCAGGGTGAGAAGGTTTGGGAGAGGGGTGCTATGGACACAGTGAGCTGGACTGCACAGGGAGAATCCAGAGGGTCCCTAACGCAATGGGTGGGGCTGCCCAGGTCCACCTCGCCAGGAACTAGAATGCCCACAAGAGGGCGCCAAAGAGAGTCCTTTGCTGCAGGTCCTACACTGGCCAGCTGTCACTTCCTTCCTTTGCTCCAGAAAGCTTCTCTGGGCCCCAACCCCTCCATACTTATTCCCATGACTCCCCGTTCACTGGACCAATTCACACGTCTCCCGACCCTGCCCGTCTCAGCTGGGTCACCTTGGCCTAGTCAGTTAACTTCATTGCCTTTGGGGTCTTATTTCCCTGCAGAGTCACAGGTCATGGAAGGCTCTTGTCAGAGGCAGGGTGCAGAGCCTTCTTATGGGTGCTCAAAAACATAGAAAGATGAAAACAGATAGATACCAGATGAGCTCATTCAGAGGTGAAACGTGAATAGACAAAACAAAAGAACAGATGAAACAAAACCAATCCTTGAAGCTTTGCAACAAAACTGAGGTGACAAGAGGGAATGGGGGCGGGGGAGCCCACAAGACAATGGTGAACACTTGGTGATGTGATGGACAGCAGGGTGTGTTGTCATACTTCTGAGGAATGGAGAAACTGCACATATGGGGAAACTTTGCATGTGTGCTTATAAAATTACTGCACTAAAACACTAAAAAATATAATATCTAGTTAAAAAGGGGGTGGGCGGGGCGGGGGGGGCTGGACATTTCCGGATGAAGGGGCCTCTTGGGAAACTTCCCCAGACTCATTCTGATTCTGAAACCCTTTAAGCCAAAATGAAAAAGAAAAGTACTGGAGGAGAAAGCATCTTCTTTTTTTTTTTTTTTTTCTTTTTTTTGTTAAGTTGTTCACACTGATTGTCGCCCCCTCCATCTCCTCCTGCTGCCAGACCTGGGACTCCAATCCAGGGGTCTGTGACTTGCGGCTTGCTTCTTCAAAGGCAATGACCTAACTGCTGCTCCACCATAGTGTACCCAAGAGGCCCTTTCTTAGTCCTACCCCTCCTCCCCTCCTTCCTGCTGATTCAGTTGCCCACCGGCACTGGGGCTCTGGGCTGAGCTCCCCTGCAGTACTCAGGTACTTGGCTCCCTGCAGGGCTCCATCCCAGTGACCTCTCCTCCCACAGAGGCTGCCTGAGGATCTGGCCGCCTGGAATCCTGGAATCCGAGGCCAGGTGACCTGCCGGCCTATGTCCTGCTGAGTGCACTGGCCCTGAGCCTCACCTGGAGTGACCCTGGTCCTGGGGACAGGACACTCAGGACAGGACAGGACAGGCAAAACATGGGGTTGGCTGGCCCCATTTGTCAGAAACACAAGCCTTCTCAGGGAGGCCAGGCCAGGCCACTGGCCTGAGGGAGCTGTAGGCTGAAGACCTTTCCCATCCAGCTAGTCCTCCTCCCAGGGGGGCTGAGAAAAAGAGAATCCTCACACAGGGGCTCCAGGTCAGCTTTGCATGCATCCCTCATAGAATTCTTCTCATAAACTTGCCCCAAAGGAATTATTGATTGCCTCGCTGTGCAGAACAGAATGAGAGTCAAAGAAGTTGATCACCAGGTCCAGCGTTGAGCCCTTGCATTCTTTCCCCTCATTTTGGAAAAGTGTGAGATATTTCAAATACACAGAAAAGTGCAGGGAGGAATATAAAGCACCCCCACTTGAAGAATCATTTTGTCATGTATTTTTCAGCTCCTGTTTTTTCAAAGTCACGGAGGTCGTAGGAATCAGTCGGTATCCATTCCCGGACACCCATGCTTTAACCTGTGCCCCTTCCCCTGCTCCCCCTCTGAAACTGAGCAGTCCCTCAAATAAATAAATAAACATATGTGTGTGTTTGTGTGTGTGTCCTGTGTGTGTATGTGTGTTTACGGTCCTGATTGGGGTGTCACCAGGAGCAGTCACCAGCCCTGAGTGTATCATTGGATCTTGTACACAGCTGTGCAGTCACCAACTTAATTAGCACAGGGGACAGTTCCAGCCCAGGTGGGTTCCCGCTTCTCTGCATCATTACCTGCCCCCACCATCGCGATGCCGTCTCTGAGAACTAGATTTGCAAGTACCTGGACTTGCAGGAGGCTCAGGCCCAGAGCAGGAACTGACGAGTCACCAGCTCTTTCCTTACTTTGCAGTAAATCCCTGGAACCACTTTACGGATTGGCCAAAGCTGCAATGTCCTTTTCTCCCAAGGGGACCTCGCTGAGATTTCCCTGCGGGGCCCCGAAGAGCCACCCCTCTTAGCCGGTGCTCTGGCTCTCGTGGCGCTGGGCGGTCCGGTAGATTCCGTCCGACAGCCGCCGGCCGCCTGAGGGCGGGGCGGTGGGTACTGGGCTGGGACCCCCAGGCCATTCCCGGAGCCGCTGCACCGCCGGGGGAGAAGCGGACGCATTTCGAAAGGCGGGGCCCGGACCCAGCCCCCTCCCCGGGCGCCCTCGGAAAACGGGAAGCTAGGAAGGAAGTCGTGCGGGCCGGATGACCAAGTTTGGCTGTGCGACCTGCCACCTTTGCCTTTTATGGCGGACTCGCGGGCCGCGGATGTGATCAGCCGAGGGGCGGCAGGGACGGCGGTCTCAGGGCTGCGAGGGGCGCTCCCCCACCGGCTTCTCGCCACCCTGCCCGCAGCTGACCAAGTCCTGAGTTTACAGAGGGGGAAACTGAGGCCCGGGGAGGGGCGAACACCTGCCAAGGTCACCTAGTTCGGCGGGGTGGCGCCAGATGACACCCAAAGAACCCGTTTCCCTGTCCGGCACAGAGAGGAGCCACATTCCCGAGGGGGCGCTGCATTTATTGAGCCCCCACTGTTTGTCCCTGGCGTCCATGATTTCTCTTCCTCTCAGCGGTCCTTGCGGGGCAGACGGGCTGTCCTGGGAGTGTGGCGGGGTTGCGGGGTGCTTTACTTCATATTTGCACAAACTCAGGAGGTGACAGTCGCCCCCCCCACCCCCTTAGCACATGGAGGAACTGAGGTTGTGAGCTTAAGTGACAAGTACCCCAGGTTACTTGCGAACTTAGTGGCAGAGCAACCCAGAGAGGTACTGAAACGCCGGCTCTTGTGCAGCCGGGGAAGGTGGGTCGCAATGTGTTAGTCCTACGGGCCCTTTGGGGTTTCCTGACATTCTCCGGTACCCAGCCCCCACCCCGGGCCTCTCGCCCCCAGTAGGGCTCAGTTCGTTCACGTGCAGCACAGGACTCACTGCCTGGCCCAGGGAGACGCCGGCTGCCGCGGCGGGCGGGTCCGCAGGGTGGAGCGCGGTCAGGGTCGCGGTCTAGGGAGCGCGAGGGTGCGGGGCGCGAAGCAGGGGTTGAGGGACACAGGCGCTGTGCCGAACCCCCGCCCCATCCCGGGCCCCAGACCCGCGATGGCTCGAGGGGGTGGGGGAGGGGGCTTGGAGGGGCGGCCCTGCCCTTGTGCCCACCGCCCCCTCTCCGCGCTCCCAAACCTCGCCTTTTAAGGAGAGGAAGTTGGGCCAAGAGGGCCGGGCCGGCCCGAGGGGCGGGGTGGGGGCGGTGGGGAGCGCCGGTGCGGCCCGGCCCGCGCTGGACACGCGCTGGGCCTGCCCGGCTTATCTCCTGGCCCTGGGACTCAGGAGGCGCCGAGCCGCGGCCCACGTGAGCGCGCGGGCTGGGAGCGTCTGATAGTCGCCTCCTCACCCCAGCCCCAGCCGCCCAAGCCTGGGGCGAGAGCTGGCCTGGACCCTGGCTGAGGCTTCCTTGGCCCCGATGCGAGCCCACCCCACCCGGGCTGGCAGGTCTGTGTGGGTCTGACCTCGCTCTCCGTGGACAGTGAGGGCCCCTCTGGACGGCTTAGGGTCAGTTGTTTACATGGGGTGTCCAGAGGGGACCTCCACTCTGATTAGTTCATATCTGGATTCCTCCTGCCCACAGTCTGGGAGGATCAAGGCCTCTGTCCTGCTGTGTCCTGACCTGGACTCCAGCCACAGCGGCCACCACCTCCACATGGCACGAGGAGGCCTATGAAAGGCTATGGGATTCTGCCAGAACCCTGCATTCTCCATCCAGTAGTTCAGGGTCTACTTGGAGCTCTGGGAAGGAAGCAGGTGTGAGGCCATTATCCAGAGGGGCATACTGAGGCCCAGTCCTCAGGTCCTCACCCAGGTTGATGCAAAAGTTCTGCTTTTCTGCCCTAGGGCCTTGTGAATCCAACTAGAGGGTTCTGGACACTGAAATGCTGTTCCAGGTATTCCCAAGGGGTAGCCCCACAACTGGCCTGTGGAAGCAGAGATTCTCCCAAGATCCCCAGAAATTCCCAAGCCTGGAAAAGAGGTGCTGAACAAAGGGGCTGTGACATGTACACAGTCCCCTCCCTGCTCCGGGAGTCAGCAACACCTGGCCACCATCCTGCCAGCACTGTCCGGAACCTGAGGTGATGGCCCAGAGTAAGGTGGGGGATGCTGCAGATGACCGAGCTGGAAGGCTGGCACCACACCCAGCATGCCCTCTGCCCTCAAGGAGAGGTAGCTGCTACAATTAAGCCTAGAAAATGCCTATAAGTGACCCGCGAATGACAGGGAGAGGCCGGACTCCGGCCCCTGCCCTTTACTCTTTGCCCTTTGCCCTCTGCTCAGGCACCCCTGGGAATGGGCTAGGCTATGACTAAGAAACTCAGCTCATCCACCAACCCTGGGACACCCTTCTCCTCCCTACAGCCTCCCTGCCTCCCCACAAGCCCACCATGTGTGGGTGTCATAGAGAGCCCCTACTTCTACCCCATGAACTGGAGCGGAAATAACCTCACAGGCATTTTCCAACCAGGGGTCAACATGTGGCACTCTTCTGACTATACACACACACACACACACACACACACACACACACACACACACACACACACACGTTTCATGGTCCTGGCAGCCCCATGCATTTTTCAGCCTCCTTACACAGGTGAGAAAACTAAGGCCTTTCCAGGTAAAGTGACTTGCCCCGTCTTTCCTGAGCCTTGTGTGACCTTGGCAGTGACCCTTCACCTCTCTAAGCCTTACCTATGACTTGGGGAATCAGCCAGACTCCTGCCTGAGCCCCTGAAGGGCATCTGGCTGTGAAGGGATAGCTTCTCAGCTGGGGTTCACCACCGCACTTCACCCAGTACACGGACCCTGCACAAACGAAATGAAATGCCAAATCCCGACCTTGATTATTGACCTTGGTAGCCACATTCTAACACCCTGTGGTGAACAGGCCCTGCCTCTCCTGGGGTTGCCATGGGGACAAAATCAAATGACAGCATCAGAAAAGCAAAGGCATCACAAACACATGGGGATTATTCTCATTTGATTTATTATTCTTACAACTCTAGCATTTCCATACCAACTTCCACTGGGAACGAGGAAGCAGACAGCCATAGGCTACAGCCTGCTTGGAATCCTGGCATCTCCTAATGCAGAGCTGTCTCTCCTGCTTACACCCTCCATGGTCCCATCACCCAGCAGGACAAAGTCCCAGCTCCAGAGCTGTCCTGCCCTGCACAGAGAACACCATGCTGGCTGCCCAGAGTGGGTTCTCAGCTTCCTCTGATCCCCACCTACAGAAAGCTTTCCCACCTCCTGCTGAGTCCTGAGTCCCACTGCTCCATTTTGTTTAACCCTGCAGCTCACTCTCCTTCTCCGGGCTGGAGCAGAAGAGGAAGAAGCACCTAGTCCACTTTGGGAAAGGACACATTGAGGTCTGCTATCACTGAGGAGGCCTGATTCAGAGTCCTAGTGCCCAGTTTCCGACAAGTTCTTTGGTGGGTCTCAAAGGGTCAACCCTAGAGACTGACCCAGTAACCCTGTGTCTGGGTCGGGGGATGGACAGCCCCCAAGAGAGTCTATCTCTTTCCATTATGGACTCCAGAACTCAAGCTTAACCCAGATATGTGAGACCAGGCTCTGTCCAGCCCTCCTCAATTTATCCATCTGTACAGTGGGACCCAAACTCCAGGCCCAGTATATCCCTCCTCCCACGGGGAAAGGGCTCATTCCTACTTATCCTCCAAGGAGGCTCTGACCGCCTTCCTTCCCCCCAAACTCTGTCCTGGGAGGGAGCAGGGCAGAGAAAGGGCAGACAGTACCAGGAGGGCTCCTCAACACTCTGCCCACTCTAGCCCCACTCTTCTAGTTGGACTCATTCTCAGTTGGGGCCTCCATGTACTTGACTGGGTGTCAGCCAGAATGGAAATGGTGCTGAGTCCAGATTTCCCCACTAAATTCTCTCCAGATTCAATTCCAAAGTGCCCAACTACATCAGATGTTTACATTTCCCTCAATATACTCTTATTTTAAACCTTCCCTTTATTGTCTTCTTGGTAAACTCATTTAAACTTCAAGGCCCAGCTAAAAAGATCTCTGATCTAGAAAGCCTGGCCAGATCTTCAGGCTGGGTTGCCACCTCTTCTAGGTCAGCTGCTGCTCATGTTTCAAGATGTCAGACAGTTGCTCCCCTCTGGCACATCTGGGGAACCAGGCTGGAGTGTGACTTGTGTTACCAGAGACTGGATGATTCAGCTACAATCTGAGACCTGAGGACTTCCTGTGAAACCCACCCTCCCCACTCCCTCCTGCCAACATCCGCTGGAAGGTGTGAGCCCAGAGTTGGCCCAGCCCCTTCCTCCCTGGTCCTATTCCTCATCAGCTTTGGCAGTTCTGGGACACCATGCCTGCCAGACCTAAGCCCACGCCCTCCTGGGACAGGATGCTCATACCCTGAGGGACAACACATCCATTCCTGCTGCCTCTGCCGCTTCTGATCAGAGAACTGAGTTTAGCCAGCCTGCCTTCCTTCTTTCTTTCCTTCCTTCCTGCCTCCTAGCCTCCCTGCCTCCCTCCTTCCACCTGCAGATGGATGGCAAAAACATCCCTAACTATACACCCTGAGCTGGGGATCCCACAGTGACAAAAGCAGATGTGGTTGCTGCCTGTGGAGCAGGGAGGGAGGGTACTTATAATCATACAGAGCTATCTAATTATTAGCTGTGATGAGCATGACAAAGAAATACCTGAGGACAACCCTGCCCTTGTGGAGGCATCTCAGAGTGCTTCTTAGAGAAGATGATGTTTGCACTGAGGCCTGAAAGGTAAGCTGAACTTAAAGAGACAGGAAGAGGGGTGTCTCTTAGAGACCAGAGAAGAATACAAAAGCCCTGAGGCAGGCAGGAGGGGCACACAGGAGTGTGATGATCTAGGACAGAGGCTAGCCTGTGAGGATATAAGGTGAGACTGGCAGGGATGGACACAGGCACCGAGCACCCAGATCAAGAGACAGTAACCTCTCCTGCCCCTTTCAGTCGCTATTCCCCAAAGGACAACTGCCGCTCTGACTTCTGTAGCTCAAATTCACTCTTGCCCTCAAACTGTGAACAGAGAATCACACTGGAGTTACTATCGTGTCTGGTCTCTTTTGCTCAACACCCTGTCAGAGAGATTCGGTGTCAGCAGTTCATTCCTTGCATGAATGGCTGCACACAGCATTTCTCTGCCCTGCCAGCCACCTAGGGTTGGACTTAGTGCATCTTTTTTTTTTTTTTTCTATGTAGGAAACATGTAGGCAGGAATGAAGGTTGAGTAGGTGGGCAGGCAGGCAGGAAGAGACAGGAGGATGAATCTTCTCATTTAGTTGTTCACACTGGTTGCTTCCCCAGGACCTGGGACTCAAACCCAGGGTATGTGGCCTGCGATCCCTTGGAGGCGACTGACCTAACCACTGCTCCACCAGGGCTCACTAGCTGGGTCATATTTTAAGAACATTATAAGCAGTTTCCCAAAGAGCTGGGCAGCCTCTCTGGCTGGCAGCCTGTGAAAATTCCAGGTGTCCCACAGCCCCAAGGGCCCTCTGCATCTTTTTCACCCTCCCTCTGCTGTGCAAAGGGGCCCTTGTCACCTGCATTTCCCAGAGATGCTTGATGCTGGCAGTTGGAGATTAGTGCCTGTTGTTTAAAGCGATCCTTGAAGTCTTAGACACACACACAGGCACACGTGCACATACACCTTTCTCCTCTCTCCCTCTGCCCATGTTCCCTTGTGGACAAACAGCCTGGAAGGACATGATAGAGGTAACCATCACCGGCTCCCCACTCCTCCTCACCACCCCACACCCAGCCCCAGCCCCACTCTGTGTGACATGCATGGAGACCGATTCACAGCACCAGTTGTCTCATGGATATACACAGAGCAGGAGCATCTTTTCCCCCAAAATTTGCTCCTCCAGCTCCCGCATCGAGGCCTCATGGTGGGGCCCCTCCCCCCATCCACTCCTTCAGCAAGCCTGGGACAGAGATGAGGCCTCATGGCCTTCATGCCACTAAGACACAGCATGACTTGCCCAAGGTCATCAGTGTGTGACCGCCCTGGCCCTGTACTCACTCTGGGCAGGCCAGGCTGAGCACTCCTGACTATTCTATCCCCTCCCTACAGCTCTGGGCCACCAACAGGCAAGCAACTCAGCTGCGTCCTCAACACAGGAGGTGACAGAATAGGACTCTTAGAACTCTCAGAACTGCCCGTGTGTGCAGCACGACAGGTGCCTTCCGGTCCTGGCCAGGGAGAAGCAGTGGGTCCTGGGGACCTGCTAGGGCCCCAGCCTGGCCCTTGGAGGAGCCTGAAGTCCTTTCACTTGGGGCAGATGAGGGACAATGGTGCCAGGGGGCAGGACTGGAAGGCCAGGTGGAGGAGTAGACCCTCGTGGCTAGGGGAGAGGGATGTCCCAGTCTCTCAGCTCACCCAGAGCCTCCTCCCCAGACACCATCCTGCAAGGATCAGCCTGGCCCTCCCATCCCTGCAGGCTCTGTGCTGTGTGACCCTGGGTGACCCTGGTCCTCCCTTTGGTAGGGAGGTGGGTAGTGCCAGCTTCTAGGGAGTCAGTGACAAGTCCCGGTCAGATGGTGCCATCCCAGTCATGGTCTTGCGCACCCTGCAGGGTTTAGTTAGAGGACGCCTTGTAGGTGAGTGACAGAACTGAAGCCCACTCAACACAGAGCCCAGAGTGTTTCTGTGAAGGAAGACCAGGGTCCCTAAAAGGCCTGCTGAGTGGACTGTTCCCCAATGGGCTTCATGTGATGGGAAAGCTCTCTTCATTCTGCTTTCTGACTGGGTCCGAGTTCAGGCCCAGCCCCATGTACAAGGATTTACTGTTAAGTCCTCCCGGGGCCTGGACCCAACCACCAGCCTCTGGGGTCAACATTCTGGTCACAGCTGTGGCACATGTGGCCTCCTCTGGCACATCTGTGTACCCCCCACCACTGTCACCCCCACACTAGAACTCACCAGAGCCCAAGTGACTCCCTAATAACCTGGGAAGTGGCGGTGCCACCATGAGCCATAGCAGGGGTCAAAGCACCAGAGAGACCCTTCCCTGCCTGGCCCAGCAAACCCAAGCCTGTGCACTGAGGCCTTCCCTGGGCTGGCAAAGGAGGAATCTCATAGTCAGAACTGTGTCCCCAGGGCACAGAGCAGGTCAGGAGTCCCCTCATGTGCCCAGCAACTGGCACAGAGTTGGATGTGTGTTGGGGGGGGACATCAGGAAGGAGCACATGCCCCTCTCAGGTTCCTGGCGAGCCTAGCGGGTGGCCAAGATTTCTGGCTGAGAGGGCCTGGTGACAGCTGCGATCATGTTTCCATCTGGACAGGCCCCAGGCAGGAGTCGTGCCAGCCGAGGGGAGTCCCATGTGTCACCCCATGGGTCCCAGACTGGGCAGGGGGACCAGCACAGCCCACTGACCACTCTGAGCCTCAGTGAGCCCACCTGGGACACGGGGCTGAGAAGAGCGAATGCAGGGGGTGCTGGGACTCAGTCCAGGCCCTCATTGTGGGCCTGGATCCAGTGCCAGGCCCTGGATACCTCGGTTCCAAGATATTCCAGTAATCATGTGCTATTGACAGCAGGGCCAAGTCTCTGTCTCTGGTCCTCCCTGGCCTCAGTTTGCTTGTTTAAGAAATGGGGAGATTCCCGCTTAGCCTGCAGGGGTGTGGTGAGCCACGTGATGACGCAAGCAGGACTCTGGTCACAGCAGGCCCTCAGGGACTCTGCCTTCTCTTGTCCTCTTAAGGACTGGGGAGGCTGGCTGCACCCTGAGGTGGGCGAGTGAGTCAGCTGCTGCCCCGCCCGCCTGTGTGCACTTTCCCAATACCTCCCTTCCCCCCCCTCTCGTTCCCCTTTCACTTCCTAGGCCTCCAGGAGGGGCAAACCCCTCCCACCTCTGCTCCCCCAGCGTCTGCTAGGCTGGCAAGTACAAGGCCACCCAGTCCCAGAAGGCTGAGCCTGAACACGGACCATGTCCCCAGCTGCCTGGCCTGGGACCTCAGACCCCTTGTCCTTGGCGACCCTGAGCCCTGGCTACCCCTCTGCCCTGTCTCACAGGCCAGGGGTAGAGGCCTGAGGGTCTGCGTGCCATGCTACAGGGACCCAGCCTCCTGACCGTGCTGTTCTCACTGAGTCTGTTAGGCCTCCAGACTCCCTTTTGGCTTGAACTTTAAGTTGCTGCTGACCGGCCCCCACCCCCATTCCCCTGGTTCAACCTAGGGAGGCAGCCAGGGGTGCCTTAGCTTCTACAAGACGTTGGGCAAGTTGTCTCCTGCTCCAGAGCAATTTGTTGTGGGCCCAGGTGATGAGCAGGTGTCTGCAACCTCCTCGTTCATGATGATGGTGACCTTCAGAGTTGTCATCACAAGAGAAAAAAAAGTCTAAGTCTGAATGGTGACAGGTAACGGATGTGAACGAGACATATCATGGTGACTGTTATGCAATCCTGTAAGTATAGCAAATCAAGATGCTGTACACTGAAACTCACACAAAGGCGTGTCAATTACGCCTCAATAAAAATCAGCATTGCATAAAAACAAAAAAGTGAACCTACTTCCACGGATGAGCATTTGAATCTAGACTCAGTAAGGTATGGTTAAAAGATAAATCTTGGCATGCCCAGGTGGCTCAGGTGTTAAGTCTGTGGCTCTGGTGCACTCCACGTAAAGCCCAAGGACTCAGGTTCAAGACCCTCAAGGGGATGGGATGGGGGTGGGGGAAGGGCAACAAGGAAAATAACAAAACAAATTAAAAAAATTCTTCTTCCTTTCTCTTCCTCCCCACCCTGCCTGCCTATTAACTTCATTTCTGCCTGTTTCCTTTCTCTTAAAAAAAAACAAAAAGGCCTCACCTGCCCAGGTGGCCTAGCTGTCTGGTTCACTAACCACAGTCCACATGCATCCCAAGGTCTCTGGTTCAAGACCCCGGGGGGACTGGGGGAACAGCCAAGATGAACAACTAAAGTGCTTCTTCCTCCTCTCTCCTCCTGCCTGCCCACCTTCATTCCTGCCTGCACTTTTCCTTTAAAAAAAAAACAACCGAGTCTCTCTCTAGGAACTTTTCCATTGTTCCAACCCAAACATCATTCTTCTCTTTCCCTGTGGTACAACAACTGGACTCACAGATTGTTCAACAGAAACCTTTCTGACGAAGGTACGGGACGCACGTGGGACATGGGGTCTGCTAACCCGGAGTTAAGCAAAAGAACCCCTCTGACCTGGGCTCCTGCCCAGCACCAGGGTCTGTCTAGGCTGTCTCAGTTTCTCATTGGAGACTGGGGACCGAGGGCTGGCCCTCTCAGCAGAGGGCTGGGGACAAGAACAGACTCTGCCTTGAGGCTTAGAGGGTGGGGGGAAGTCCACGGTATCTGCTATTTCTGAAAAATCAATCAAGTAGGCAGGTGGGGAACCCCCAGGAGGGCTGGCACCCTGCGTGCCCGGGGACAGGGAGGGTAGTTTTAAAGGAATTTTTAGAATTCTCCCAAGATTCACAGTTCCCATATTTCCCAGGGCAGGGGACCCCCTCGTGATGACTGGGTCTAGGCCTCCCTCAGAGAGGACTTCCGTGACTGCCCTTTAAGAAACTCCCTTTTGGTGCGCCCTAGTGGAGTAGCAGTTAAGTCCATCACCTCTGAAGGAGCATAGGCCACATACCCCTGGGTTTGAGTACTGGGTTTGGGGGGAAGCGACCAGTGTGAACGACTAAATAAAAATAAAATGGGATGCTTCTTCCTCCTTGCTCTTCCTGCCTACCTACTTGCCTTCATTTCTGCCAGGACCTTTACTTTAAAAACAACAACGAAACTCCCTGTCCTAGGAAGACCTGCTAGGTGTCTTCATCGTCATCAGAACTGGTTCTCTGCTGCTCTCTTGCCTGTCTCACGCACCCTGCCTGCTTTACTCACAGCCTGATGCTGTTCACTCTGAAGTGTGCCTGACTGGCTGGGGCTGGTGTCAGATGCACAAACAGCAGGATCTAGGAGGTTCCTGGCTGTGCCCCTGCTGTGTGATCCTGCCCGGTGGCTTCCCCTCACAGAGCTGAAAGATACTACTGTTATGATACAGGAGGGAAGGAAGTCACGGCAGATTTCCAAGAGGGGGCAGTTGGAAGGCTGAGGAAAAGTTGGGGTAGAGGATCTCAAGTCCAGTTCCTCCCAGGACCTCAGGAATCTGAGATCTAGAATTAACTTCAGAAACCATTCTGGGATGGGGGGGCTGAGGGAGGAGAAAGAGGAAGAAAGAGAGGGCAGGTCTGGGGACTCAAGAAGCAGTGCTGTGTGACCAAATGTGAGCCGCTGTCCTCTCTGGGCCTTGGAGGGAGGTGGAGCACAGGAATTTGGACTTTGGAAGAGCCTCTGGACCCAGTCCCTGGGGACACTCCAGGGGACACTTTGCCCAGGGAGGAGCGGTATGCAGACTCCAGGCCCTCCTCTGCAAAAAAAGGAGTGTTTATTGAGTTCTTGCTCCCCCCACACAGGGTACAGGGGCTCTCCCTCCTGGTCACTCCCCGCTTCTCAGCCCCACCTGTATCTTCCTCTGAAAAATGGGGTGCAGGGTCCCTGCCTGGTAGGGCAGCAGCGGGGCTCAGACACCTGAGGCAGAGTGGCCCTGATTGTTTCCAGGAAGAGGGGAAGGGAGTGGCCATTTGGTATGGACTGTGATGTCCCCTGGCCTAGAGGACTGGCAGGGTGGGGGAACCCCAGAAGGAAGAAGCATCTGAGACAGGTGAAGCCCCCACTGGTTGAGCCGGGGCAGAACATCCGGGGGCCAGGGGCCTGCCTGGAGACAGCTCTGAAACTCCAGGGCAGGCCAAAGTTCCCAAGAGAAGAACCTGTTAACTTCCTCTCTGGTCAGTCCCCTCCCCTTCCTTCAGTCTCCACTTCCTCTTTCCCTTCTCCGCAAGCTTTCTCTCCACTGCACAGATCCTCCCCTCCCCCCAGGCCTGTGGCCTGGCACCCTTCCCCCACCTTCCCAGGCCCTTTCTGAGAATGAGGACACCCAAGCAGCCCCTTATTCAACAGAGCAAGGTCCTGGGGTGGGTCCCTGGGAAGAGGCAGATGTGAGGGAGACCCTGGAAGGGCTCACAGTCCCACAGTGCGGTGGGAAAGGCCCAGCATAAAGGCAGGCACCCTGGGTGGGGTGAGAGAAGGGTGTATGTTGCAGATGCCAGAAGGGCTCCCCCAAGGAGGGGCCTTCTGGGTTGGATGTATAGGGGTGCGCCAGAAAGTGTCTGAAAGAGAGAGTGGGCCCTGAGTTTCCAAGCTGAGGTTGAGTGGGGCCGGTGATCCTGTCCCTTAGCCGGCTCCTGCTTGCTGAGAGGAGAGGTGGCAACACTGTTCGTTCTTGGGGTCCAGACTTGCTCCCTGCTTGTGTGGCTGCCTGTAAACACCCCAGACCCTCCCCTCCCTTGTCCTGCAGTCCTGAACTCAACCTGCCCATCACCCCATGAGCAACTGTTTTTCACAGGCAGCAAAAAGGGCCACCCCCAGACTGGTGAATTCTGCGAGGGTGAAAGTCCCCTGCAGGTGGCTGGACACCGGAGTCTCAGCCACATGGGCTAGGGACAGAGCAGGCTGGGCCCCGGGACGCGGGAGTGGACAGCATGCATGCTGCAGCAGATCTCTTGGGAGCTGTCTGGGAATGGTAGCCTCGGGCTCTGGCCTGGGGACCCTGCTGGGCGCTGGTCACCCTCCCCACCAGGTTGTGGCCTCAGCAGCCTTTCAAGTCACCTGCCTCCTCTGGTGGGCCGGGCCAGGGTGCCTCTTCTCTGGCCGCAGCCTCCACGTCCATATATGGACTGAATGGTCGCTGGTTTCAACACAAGCCTAGTGAAAACCTACTGTGTGCTGCAAAGCACTAGGAGGCCTGAGTACCAGGAAAGCAAGCAGCATATATCCTTCCTGTGGAAACTCAGCTCCTTGTCACCACCCCAGAGAGGGTGCATGCATCTCTAGGCTGAGCCAGATGCCGCGCTTGGGTCCCCTGGGCCACACAGTGATCACTGCTGGCCACCATCTGGGCGCAGGCTCTCCCAGCCCACTGACAGCTCTCGGAGCAGCAGACCATTCAGAACTCTGACACCCCAGTCTGCCCCAGTGTTTGCAACAGAGACCCAGAGCAGGAAAGGGGGCCTAGAGGGTCTTCTCCCAGGGCAGCTGGTGTGGTCCCTGCTGCCCCGCCCCCTCACCCTCATGCTTCTCCAGGGCACAGTGTCCTTTCTCAGTCCTTGGAGGCCTCCAGATGGCATTCAGCTGTGGTGACACTTTGACAGAGGATGGATGGTGGGCCCAGAGCTACACTGAGCATCCTGCCTGCCTGCCTGTGCCCAGTGGTGTTGGGCAGCTGCCTGGGTCATGGGCTAACCGCCCAGGCCTGGCCTTGCCTGGGTGTGACCAGGCAGCCCAGCTCCATGGGAACCATTTCTCTGCTCTACAAAGCCCAACCTCCCCAGGTCTGCAACAGGGGAGCTTGGGAGCCCTCTTCATTGCAAACTTCCAGCCACTGGCCCCTGAAGCCTGGCCTGTCCCTGGGGACTGTGGTCCACATTCTTCAAGTGGCTACAATCGCCCTAACTCCCCCATGCCACACCATTCCTCTCAGTCCCAGGTCTCTGAGGAGTAATTCCCCCACTTAAAAAGCGGAGCACCCCCGGTGGAGGACCCCAACACAGGCTTGCCGGCCAGTTGAATTAATGTTGGCAAGAGAGGGGACCCATGCGCATTCCTTCCCGTCCCGCCACAACTGTTCCTTACGCATGCACCCACAGTAAGCAGGGACCCTCAAATCCGTTGCCCACAGAGGAGCTCACTGCTCATGTGAGTAACATCCACACCGAGGTCCCGGGGTGGGGGGCACATGGTGGCGGGCAGGTTGGCCCGAATACTGCCCAGCGGGGGCGGCAACACGGCGCGCGCTCGCACCCCGGTCCGCGGGACCAGCACCCAAGGGCGGCCAACGCCAAAACTCTGCCATCTCCTCTTCCTCAATCTCGCTCTCGCTTTCTCCTAGTCCATCTCTCTCTCTCTTTTTTTTTTTTGCAAAAGGAGGGGAGAGGGGGTGAAAAAAATGCTGCACTGTGCGGCGAGGCCGGTGAGTGAGCGGCGCGGGGCCAATCGGCGCTCGCCGTTCTGAAAGTTGCCTTTTATGGCTCGAGCCGCTGCGGCTCCGCCCTATAAAACCCGGCGGCGCGCCGCGCAGGCACTGCCGAGACCGCGTCCACCCAGCGAGCACAGGCCTTTCGCCCTTATTGCTCCGCCGCTCCACACCACATCAGGTAAGGCCCGGGTCGACCCCGCTCCCCGGGCACGCAGCACCGGGTCCGGCGCGCGGACAACCGCGCGGACCGGGCCGGGAATGGGCCTCACGGTTCTCACTCGGACTCTGGGGCTGCGCTCGTGGCGCTGCCGTCCGGACCGCGGCGACTGGGCAGTCACGGGGCTTTGTCCGAGCAGCCTGCGGGCCCGCTGGCCGGCCGAGTAGCTGGGTGTGCGGGCCGGCTCCGTGGGGTCGCCGGGCCTTATGGGGGCTGGGGCTAAAGACACTCCTGCGCGCGCGCTAGTGCGCGTGCGCGTTGAGGCTTGGGCGCACTGGCCGCCGGAAGGGGTGGGGTCGCCGCGGCGAGAGGGCGCTTGCGCGCAATCACTCGCCGGGCGCCGGCTCCGCGGGTGTGGCCGCGCTGCCGCCCGCTCGCCGGCTCGCCGGCCCGCCCGGCGCTTTTTGAACAGGGCAGGGGCGGGGCCGGCGCCCAGTAGAGGGGGCGGGGGACCTGGCTTCCTGCCGCGCGCCGCGGGGCCGCCTCTGACCAGCATTTACCTTTTATGGTAATAACACGGCCGGCCCGGCTTCCTTTGTCCCCAATCCGGGAGCGCGCCGGCTCCCCCTGGCGGCCGGCGAGCGCAACGCGCCGGAAGTGGGCAGGGCGGAGGCGGCCCCACCCGGTCGACCCAAGACTCATAGCCCCGCTCCACTCTCCACAGCTCGCCATGGATGACGATATCGCTGCGCTCGTGGTCGACAATGGCTCCGGTATGTGCAAGGCCGGCTTCGCGGGCGACGATGCCCCCCGGGCGGTCTTCCCCTCCATCGTTGGGCGCCCCCGGCACCAGGTAGGGCACCAATCTCGGGTCCAAGGTGGTGGGGAGGCCTTGCCTTTCCCGGGTGGGGCCTTGTCCGTGCTGAGCGCTCCATGCTTCTGCCTCCACAGGGCGTGATGGTGGGCATGGGCCAGAAGGATTCCTACGTGGGTGACGAGGCCCAGAGCAAGAGAGGCATTCTGACCCTCAAGTACCCTATTGAGCATGGCATCGTCACCAACTGGGACGACATGGAGAAGATCTGGCACCACACCTTCTACAACGAGCTGCGTGTGGCCCCTGAGGAGCACCCTGTGCTGCTGACTGAGGCCCCCCTGAACCCCAAGGCCAATCGTGAGAAGATGACCCAGGTTCGTGCTTGGCTGGCTGGCCTTCCCCAGGCAGCCACCACCACCCCCATCCTTCAGGCTCTTCCTCACTTGTTCTTTCTTCTGCCATTCTCTAGGACTTTCTTCTCTGACCTGATTCTCCCTTGGAACTCTGCAGGTTCTATTCCAAATGGAATCTTTCTCATGTTTGCTTTTCTGACTAGTTTAAAAAGTGCTGTGGGTGTAGGTACTAACTTTGTGTGACAAAGCCAAGGAGACTGTAAGGTGGCCTTGGGGTGTATTCAGTAGGTGCACATTAGGTGTGAAGTGAATCCCTGACGCGGTTCCCCAGCACACTTCGTGGTGTTCTTTGCACTCTGCATGTCCCCAGTCTGGCCTTACTGCCCCTGGTGGCTTCCTGGCTTGACATGGCCTCTCTCCCTACAGATCATGTTCGAGACCTTCAACACCCCAGCCATGTACGTGGCCATCCAGGCCGTGCTGTCCCTGTACGCCTCTGGCCGCACCACTGGCATCGTGATGGACTCCGGTGATGGGGTCACCCACACTGTGCCCATCTATGAGGGGTATGCCCTCCCCCACGCCATCTTGCGTCTGGACCTGGCTGGCCGGGACCTGACGGACTACCTCATGAAGATCCTCACGGAGCGTGGCTACAGCTTCACCACCACAGCTGAGCGAGAAATCGTGCGTGACATCAAGGAGAAACTCTGCTATGTCGCCCTGGACTTCGAGCAGGAGATGGCCACTGCGGCCTCTAGCTCTTCCTTGGAGAAGAGCTATGAGCTGCCTGATGGGCAGGTCATCACTATTGGCAACGAGCGGTTCCGCTGTCCCGAGGCGCTCTTCCAGCCCTCCTTCCTGGGTAAGTAAGCTGATCTTATCTGCCCCACCACAGGGTCACCTGGTGGCCACACTTAGAAGCTAAGTCTGGCCTGTGTTCCCTCAGGCATGGAATCCTGTGGCATTCATGAAACTACCTTCAACTCCATCATGAAGTGTGACGTCGACATCCGTAAGGACCTCTATGCCAACACGGTGCTGTCTGGGGGGACCACCATGTACCCAGGAATCGCTGACAGGATGCAGAAGGAGATCACTGCCCTGGCTCCCAGCACAATGAAGATCAAGGTGAGTGTCTGCCTGGGCCCCTGGTCTCTTCATATACAAGAGGTGTGCCATCCAGGGTCCTTGAGCTCACTGTTCCCTTCTCTCACCAGATCATCGCTCCCCCTGAGCGCAAATACTCTGTGTGGATCGGCGGCTCCATCCTGGCGTCGCTGTCCACCTTCCAGCAGATGTGGATCAGCAAGCAGGAGTATGACGAGTCCGGCCCCTCCATTGTCCACCGCAAATGCTTCTAGGCGGACTGTTAGTTGCGTTACACCCTTTGTTGGCAAAATCTAACTTGGCGCAGAAAACAAAGATGAGATTGGCATGGCTTTATTTGTTTTTGTTTTGTTTTTTTCCTCTTTTTTTTTTTTTTCAGTTTTTTGTTTTTGTTTTTGTTTTCTGTTTTTGGCGCTTGACTCAGGATTTAAAAACTGGAATGGTGAAGGTGACAGCATTCGGTTGGAGCGAACACCCCCCAAGTTCTACAGTGTGGCCGAGGACTTTGATTGTACATTGTTCTTTTTTTAAATAGTCATTCCAAATATCCTTGAGATGCATTTACAGGAAGTCCCTTGCCTTCCCAAAAGCCTCCCCACTTCTAAAGAGAAGGGCCAGTCCTCACCCAAGTCCACGCAGGGGAGGGGTGGATAGCATTGCTTTTGTGTAAATTATGTAATCCAAATTTTTTTTAATCTTCGCCTTAATACTTGTTTTATTTTGGATGGTCTGCCATTGTGACAACCCCCCCCTTTTTGTCCCCCAACTTGAGATGTATGAAGGCTTTTGGTCTCCCTGGAGTTGGGTCGAGGTCGGAGGCAACCAGGGCTTACCTGTACACTGACTTGAGACCAGTTCAATAAAGTGCACACCTTAAAGAAAGACGTGAATTTGACGTGTTGGTGGGTATTTGGTGCAGTGCTCAAGCCATCTCTGCCCTGAGGACAGATTTTAAGATTGGGGGCTGGGGAGGAACAAAGGAATCCTGACCTTAGTCACCAGCCCTTTCTCCTGTCCACCAGGTATCCTGGTTTCTCACTGCATTCCAAGGCCCAAATGCTTCAGGAAGGGTGGACAGCCTGGGGTGTAAGAGGTCAAGTGGATCTATATTGGTCTTCATGGTAGGAGTGGTCCAGGAGAAAGCTCCCTTTGTGAGCTTGAGTTCTCTTAGTCATTTGCTGTCATCTTGTCCTGGTAAAGGCCTTGGGATGGGACCAGGGCCATAGCCCTTCCCTGTAGCCCATCTGAAGGGAGGGACTGAGTCCCTCTAGTGGTGGTGGGGTGCTCAAGGTTGGCAGAGTTGGTTCTTGGAGGCAGACCCTGCAGTGTGGGAACAGCTGGAGGGTAGGGTCTGCTTGGTGCTACAGGTCAGTTTGCAGAGCTCCAAGTGGAGTCTATTGTGGGGAATGAGCCAATGCAAGGATTCACTGGTGGGTAGGAGAGTCAGACATCTAGGTGACACTTGCTTTGTCTTTTTGGTGGGTTATCCCGGTTTAGTACCTGAGGCAGCAGGGGCTGCCTATCACCAGATGGGAAGGGATAGAGTCCTGGGAGCTGCAAGTCAGTTCCCAATTTACAGTGCCTGTTGCACAGACATCAGTTGTACAGCAAACATGCATGAACTGCAGAACCTGGGGCTACTGAAATGGCCTGGCCAGAATCCATCCTGAGGTGCTCTCAGTCTAGAACAAGGATGCCCACCCCACCCCCGTACCTCTCCAACCAGGCCTTGTGCCAGGGGGCTGCAGTGGAAAAGAAACCAGTTTTCTGCACTCCTGAGCACTCAGTTTATTGGAGGAGGGGTGGACATGGTAATTAACAGTTGTGATCATGAGAAGCATTTGGCTGTGTAATGAACACGGGGGTGGTGAACACAAGGTGTTCGTGGCCATGGTGACCATGGTGGTGGTTTCCTGTAAGAGACATCAAAACTCAAAATTGACTTGCCCTGGTGGAGTAGTGGTTAGGTCAGCTGCCTCTGGCTGGTGCAGTCCACATACATCCCAAGGACTTGGGTTCGTGTCCTCGGACCAATAACCAAGATGAACAGCTAAATAAAAAATAAAAGCGCTTTGTCCTCTCTTTGCCCACCTGCCTACTCCCCTTTGTTCCTGCCTGCACCTTTGCTTTTTTAAAAAAAACTAAGAAAACAGCTCATCAAATCATACCTCGATTTGAAAAAAGGTATGACAAAAGCAACCATTACTTTGCGTTTCTGAACAAGAGCAATAAAGTATCATGATGGGACTACTGGGAGTGAGGAGAGTGGACAGGTGCAGGCTCAGATCAAAGACAGGGATTGAATGGGAACCTAGAGACTCAGCCCTGAGCAGAATGGGAGGGCGGTTGGGGCCCAATGTCTTATCTGTTGGTCTTGGCAGTCACATCATGTCCGAGATGTCCGGAATCCGAGAAATGGAAACATTAGTAACAACGGGTGGTGTGAGCAACAGGCCCCGCAGCTTTCCTCTGAAAGGCTCTGGAAGTGCGGCTGAGGTACATTAGACCTTGAGAATCCTGTAGGCCCTGCTCCTTCCCTCCTGCCTGCAGCTGTGCTGACCACTGACTCCTGATCCTGGCAACCCCACTAGGCTAAGTAAGGATGCCACCTTGCCTCCTGTCTTCCTCTCCACCCATCCAGGGCTAGGAAACCAATCTCAGTCACCCACCTCCTGAATGAGAAAGCTGGGGTTTGATCCCGATGCCTCAAGCCAATCCCTGGCAACTTCCCTAGTTCTGGAGATCAACCAAACCTACCAACAAGACCTTTAGTTATTTGGATATGCAGACTCCATTTTTTCAAGGGCCCAGGCCCTCACCCCGAGCTCCCTCTGCAGCTTGCTCTACCCTGGGAAGGGGGCTCCTGCTTCATCAGGCAGCTGTAAACACCTGAGGATCACCTCTTTAATGAGCTGAAATCTGTCTCACTGGAATGAACCCCCTGCCTGGGTAGCACTGCATTCCCAAAAGGGCACTTTGAGAGAAGGCACCCCCACAGCAAGTACAGGGGCTCAGAACCCCAGGTTCCCCCCGCTTCATCTTGACACTTCTTCCTGGAGCCCGGTGGCAGGGACACATGGATGCCTTTCACAGTCGCATGGGGCCAGACTGCACCCACTGTTGCAGAGTAGTGGTCTTCGGAAACTGAAGCTCAAGGTAAGACAGCACTGAGATGGCAGAGTTGGGATTTGAACGTACGCTCAGGCCTGGAGTCACAGGAACACAGGACGTGGAATCAGAGACCCAGAAAGTGGCTGGAGCCTTCATTCAGTCACTGTTTGACATGTTTTCTGAGCAGCCACGTATGGTGGTCATGGGAATATGGAGACACTGTCCTTGTCCTCATGCAGCTGACAGTTGTGCAGCACTGTCCATAGGGGCCATGTAGCACACAGTCGTTTCAATTGCCCTTCAAATCCGCCATACTCCTCTTGTTCATCTTCCTCTCTCTTCCCTGGCAGCTGCTGATCCTTTCACAGTGTCCATGGTTTGGCCTTTTCCAGAATGTCATATTCTTGGGATCACATAGGGTGTTGTCTTTCCAGACTGGTTTCTTTCCTGAGTGATGTGCGTCTACAGTTCCTCCATGTCTTCTTACGACTTGACAGCTGAGCTCTTTTCAGCGCTGAGTAACATTCCACAATCTGGCTGGACCACAGTTTATCCATACACCTGTGAAGGGCATCTTGATATCGTCCAGGTTATGAACCAACTTCCACGTGCAGGGTTTTATGTGGGCAGAAGTTTTCACTTCCAGAGGTACAATTTTAAAAAGTCACTTTAGTTCTGGTGGCTGCAGTGGAAGGAGCTTAGGAAAAATGTGGTTGTTGTTTGTTTTTTTAAAGAAGGTGCAGGCAGGAATGAAGGCAAGTAGTCAGGTGGGAAGAGAGAGGAGGATGAAGCATTTTTATCTTTATTTAATTGTCCACACTGGCTGTTTCCCCCTCCCTGGACCCCGGATTTGGACCCAGGGGTAGGTGGCCTTGCGCTTCTTCAAAGGTGATTGATTTAACTGCTGATCTACCAGGGCATGCCTATTATTTCTATTATTTACTTTATATTTAGTTGTTTACACTGAGTGTTTCTCTTCAGAGCCAGGACTGGAATCCAGGCATATGTGACTTGCATTCCTTCAGAGGTAATTAACCCAATTACTGCTATTCCACCAGGGCACGCCCTTTATTTACTTATTTATTTTAAAGGATAGGTGCAGGCAGGAATGAAGGTGAGTAGGCAGGCAGGAAGAGTGAGGAGGAAGAAGCATTTATTTAATTTATTTTATTTAGTTGTTCATTGTGGTTGATCCCACCCACAGTCCTGGGATGTGAACCCAGGTCCTTGGTATGTATGTGGACTGCACCAGGGGGAGGCAGTGGACCAAGCCAGTACTCCCCACAGGAATGGCAAGGTATGCCTTTTAGAAAGTCTGGTAGGAAGAAGCCTTCTCAAATATGGAAATGGAAATAATTTTAGTGAAGGGCTCCTTCAATGTCCCCTCATCCCCTCCTTAGCCACCTTGGCCTGGCTCCATTTACCCCTCATTACTGCCTCCTAATGCCTGGCGGTCTCCTCCTGCCTATGGGGCAGTTAAGGAGGTAGCGTCAGAGGGCCCAGTCTGCCTCTCCCCCGTTCTGGAGCAAAGACAATGTGAGCTGGAATCCTGCTCAAGCCTGTGTCCTCTTGTGCAAGATGGTGCAATTACAGTGTCCATCCCACAGGCCAGCGGGGTGGGCTCTCAAGAGTATGAACCATCTGGACATGGTGACTGTCACCCAGATTTGTGAAGACCTGCGAGCAGGTGAGAGCAGTGAGGGCTCAGAAATGACTCCTTAGCCTGTTTTCATGAGTCCAACAGTAGGTGGTGTCCTACGCCTCAGCCGCCTGAGCCACAGAGGAGGGGGAACGTAGGGGTTTCCAACTCAAATGTTACTCAGAATTGGGGCACCCACCAAATGTGGAACTCTTTGGTCATTAGAATGAATGAATAGTTGTGACTACAGTTGCCATTTATTGACTATGGCTACTGCCAAGCCCTGTTCAGAAACAAGTCTACCAGTAGGAAAACACAATGACCACAAATGAGATGATAAAGAAAGGGTCCAGGGAGTCATGAAGACTGGAGGAGAGACCTGGGTCTCCATGAAAACCCCCAGATGTTCCAGGGTTGGAGCAGGGCCCCATTGTTTGGGCTTCATTAGTGAACAATGGGGAACCCCCATGAAATCAAGTTTTTCATGCCTGACGACTAAATTGTGAGCTCTCTGAGGCAAGGAAGTTACTGCCCCACCAAAGCCTCACACCGTTCAACCTCATCAGACGACTGGAGATACTAAAAACCCACTCAACCCTGTGAGGCGAGAGGGAAATGAGGCCAGGGAGGGTGTGACCTGGAACATTATATACTGGGTTGAATAGTCCCCCAAAGATTCTAGTCTACCCATAATCTCTGAATGTGCCCTTATTTGGAAACAGAGCCTTTGCAGATACCAGTAGTTAAGATGAGGTCATCCTAGCTAGCTTAAGGTGGGTCTTAAGCACCATATGACTGTGTCTTTATAAAAGATGATACACAGAAGATGGTCCTGTGATGACAAAGGCAGAACTTGGAGTGACGCAGCTGTAAGCCAGGGATTCCATGGTTCGGGATCACTGGTAATCAGTAAGGGTCAAGGATTCTTCCCTTCAGCCTTTACAGGGAGCAGTCAACAACTTCATTTCTGACTTCCAGCCTCCAGAACCATGAGAGAATAATTTTTGTTTTGTTTTGTTTTAATCCTTCCAAAGTTGGTGGCACTCTGTTACGGCACCCTAGGAAACACACACTTGCTAGGTTACCCAGGAGCAAGCACCCTTCAAAGGAAAGGTGCAGGAATGAAGGCAAGTAGACAGGAGAGAGGAGGAAGAAGCATCCTGTTTTCTTTTTATTTAGCTGTTCATACCAGTTGCTTCGCCTCTAGGACTCAGGACTCCAACCCAAGGATATACAGCCTGCCTTCCTTTGGAGGCTAGTGACCTAACGGCTACTCCACCAGGGCTCGCCTCTCCAGCAGAATTTTTATTAGTACAGCAGGTCCTTGAGCAACAGTAACGTTTATTATTAGACCAAACCAAATCCGATCCTGGCCCACGTTAAACAGAATATTATTTCAGGATCTACTATTGCGAGTAGAGCGGTCGTTTCCTAAAACCTGTATTTAGTTAAGCGAGGAGTTGCTATAAATGATGTCTAGAGGCAAGACGGTCACGGGTGAAGGTTTATCACTCATACTTTTGCTCATTCAGTCAGCGCTTACTCCCTGCCAGTGAGTATTATGTTCCTGCCTTACAATTTAATGGAGCCCGGAGAACCAAAAAGAAAAAAAAAAGAAAGACAAAACAAAAACAAAAAGGGCTGTGGAGAAAAACAACACAGAGTGAGCGGCCAATTTAGGTGTGTATCTGACGATGGGGAGGAGGTGCTGATGTTATTTCCTGAAGCGGGTCAGGGCCCAGCTCCTGACCTGTGGTTTTTGAACACTGCAAGTTTGAGAACCATAAATGCACACGCCTGCGGAAAGGAGAGCGCTGGGCCGGAAGGAGGAGGCCAATGTGGCCGGAAACAAGCGTGCAGAGCGTATAGGCGTGGGAGATGAGGTCAGAGAGCGCGGGCGCCTTGCGGCCCTTCCAGGATCACCCCGCGCCCCAGCAGGAGCTGGGTAGCGTCGCCACACCTAACATGGCGTCTACGTGGAGTCACGCCAGCGGGCTAGCGGAAGTGCGTGCAGGCGCCGGAAGTGTTTTCAAGCCCCGCCCCCTGTCGGGGTCTCTGTGGAGCCGCGGATGCGCCGGCTTTGAGCATCCCTGGCGGACCAGGTGGGAGGCCCCGGGGCTGCGGCTCCGGCGGCCGCGGTCGGCCCGCCTTGGACATGGCCAGCTCCGGAGAGGTACCGCCGGGGCCGTTCTCTGCTCTCCTCTCCTCGCTCGGTCCTTCCCACCCCGGCCCTACTCTGTCTTTTCCACCCCAACCCTGCGTCGTCCGGCTTTTTTCTGCCCACACCCTGGCCTCGCGCTCGCTGCGGCCTTCCCAGCGCGACCCTGGCCTTGCCCCTTCCCCGGGCGCCCCGGACGCCCCCCTGGACCTACCTCGCCCTGTCTTCAAAGGCACGAGCTCATCCCCACTTACGTTTTCCATCCCTTTCCTATTCCTGATGGCCAGTCTGCCCCACCTCTCTGCCGGCCCCCCCCATCCCGAATTTCCAGCTCCTCTGACCTCCAGGGCCTTGACCGCATCCCCCCTTGTGTCTCTGAGTCGTTCCTCTATCCCCTACCCCTTGCCTACTCACACCCCATACTCTGTCTTTGAGAGCTCAGCTTCAGTTCAGCCTACTTTTATCTGAGCCGGGGGAGGAATAACCATTTCACTAGGGGGACTTTTGCCTTATCCTAGAATCCTTTCCCCAAGGCTGTACAAGTCTGTGATGGAGACTCCAACTGGGTGCTTGTATTAGTGGTGCAAGGAGTTTTCTCTGCACATCAGGGCACGGGGGTTCTGGACTCTTGGCGACTGTCTTTCCTTTGCTTGCCCCCACCCACCTTTCTGGTATCTGCCTTTATAACTAGCATCCCTGACTTGCACTTTGAGTGCACTTCCTACGTCTTAGGGGCTTGCCTTTGCTCTGGGAACAGGAGGGCATGGGCATGCGTAGTTGGGGGTGACCGGGGCCTTCTGACAGCTTGTGCTCATTGCAAGTGAATTTAGCTTAGAAATGACCCCAGTGGGGACCCACCTTCGTAATGCTGGTGGGGTTGAAAGGCCAGAAAGTATTGTCGTCTCCCCACCAGAGTCCCAGGGCAGGCTATTAGTGGATCCTGTCAGTTATGTGTACTTGGATGGGTCTGGTCCCTTGGTCTTCTGAGGTTCTGACTGTTTCTTGATGCACTTTTGGATAATCTGGGCAGGGAGACCTCTTTTGCTTTCTGGGTGACTCGGGATGAAAGGAGAGCAGTGAATTTCTACCCTGGATGTGGAGCTCAAGGTCCTTTTTTGGGGTGGGGGCGGGGAATGGCCTAATTTACAATTTACTTATTGAAAATACAGTGTGCCTACCTCAAAACTCACACTTTTAAAGTGTACAATTCAGTGGTTTAAAAAAATAGGCTGAAAAGCCAGCTAACGAAGTTGTACGCCAACCATGCCTCCTGCTCTGTGATTCCAGAATGGAGGGTTCTTCGGGGTTGTAAAATGCAAATACCCAGGATGACGCTTGTCCCCTCCCCTCCCCTCCCCTCCCCTCCCCTCTCCTCCCCTCCCCGGAAGAAGCATTTTATTTTATTTTTATTTAGTTGTTTGCACTGATTGTTTTCCCCTGGACCCAGGATTCAAACCCAGGGGTATGTGGCCTGCGTCCTTCGGAGGTGATTGACCAACTGCTGCTCCACCAGGGCGGGCCTTTTTTTTTGTTTGTTTTTTAATTCAAGGAACGGTACAGGCAGGAATGAAGGTGAATAGGAAGGCAGGAGGGAGAAGCATTTATTTATTTTATTTAGTTGTTCATCCTAGATGTTCCTCCTCACCCACCAAGTCCTAGGATGGGTCCTTGGGATGTATATGGACTGTCAGGTGGCTTTATCTGCTAGGCCACCAGGGTACCTCGAGTGCTGCAGCTTTTTCTCTTTCTTTTTTTTTTTTAAGCATTTTATTTTATTTTGTTTAGTTCTTTTTGGTTGTTCCCCCCAATTCTGAGTCTTGAACCACGGACCTTGGGATGTATGTGGATTATGCCCAGTGGACTAGACTGCTAGGCCACCAGGGCATAGCATGGGGGGTGAATTTTTAATAGTACCTCAGCTGATCCCAGAGTAGTAGCTCTGGCCTGCTCAGTGCACATCTGGCCTAGTGAGGAGTTAAGCAAGCAAGCATTTCGGTGCAGCTGGTGCGGGGATGTGAGGGCATGGAGGGAACCTGGTGCGTCTGTGGAGGAGGGCAGGTGACTGGTGTCTGGGGCATGCTGGAAGGGCTTCACCGAGGAGGAAGCGTCTGAGCTGACAAGGACAAAAGTAACAGTTTCCCTTGGAGGGGACAGCTTATGCAAAACTTGGTGACATGAATGCTGTGTATTGGGGAATATTCCAGAAAATGCCAAGGGAAGTCCTAAGAAGAGAAGCAATACGAAAAGAGAAAAAAACCTTAAAACTGCACCCCTTCAGATCACTCCTGTGATTTAAGAGATATTTTATGGCTGTGCCCTGGTGGCCTAGAGGTCTAGGACATCCTGGAGCAGTTCCACATACCTCCCAAGGTTCTGGGTTCAAGACTCGGGGCCAGGGGTGAGGGGGAACAACCAGTGTGTACAGCTAAATAAAAATAAATAACGTGCAAAAAAAAAAGAAGAAGAAGAAATATTTCACAATGTCACACTCCACACACTTGAGCGGAAAAAGGGCCCAGTGAACTTTTCTGAACCCATTACCATGTCATAACAGTTGTTAAGTCGCTACCAATCTTGTCTTATCTTTGCGCGTGTCTCCCCCCGACCCCCCACTGCATTTATTTAAAACCTGTCCCAGACGTCTCTTCAGTTGGTTTGTGGATCCTGTGACTTCCATGGGTGCCTGGTAAACAGATGATAAACATCTGGAGCACCTTTTGGGGGGCAGGTACTGAGGTTTCAGTGCTGAGTTTCATTTAGCGTTTTCTTTTTTTTTCTTTTTTTTTAAGGAAAAGTATCGGTAGGAATGAAGGCCAGTTGGCAGGTAGCCAGGCAGCCTGGAAGAGAGGAGGAAGAATTTTTTATATTTAGTTGTTCACACTGGTTGCTTCCCCTTGGGCCAGGGGCTCGAACCCAGGGTTATGTAGCTTGCTCCATTGGAGGTGATTGACCTAATTACTGCTCCATCAGGGTGCGCCTGTTTTTATTTTTCTAAAGGAAAGGTGCAAAAGGAATGAAGGCAAGCAGGCAGGTGGGCAGGAAGAGAGGAGGAAGAAGCATTTTTTATTTCATTTCTATTTAGTCGTTCACACTTTTGCGTGGCTCCAGGACTCGAACCCAGTGACATGTGACTTGTTCCCTCTGAGGTTATTGACCTACCTGCTGCTCCACCAGGGTGTGCCGCCTCACTTTTTAAAGATGATGAATGGGTCTGCCTCAATGTCCCCGGAGGCTGAGTGTATATCCTCCTGAGAGGCGGGTGGCAGCAAGTATGGTGAATTGGGGTGTGTGGAGGGGCATTCTCTGGGTCACCATATACTTGATCCATGAGGACTCTCAAGGCGGCCTCCCTCTCCTCGTGACTCATGGAAGCCCAGCCAGAGCTGGCTACCTTCCAGGGTGAGGGATGCACTAATCACGAGGGAGCCTGGCTCCAGGGAGAAGGCCCCAGGTTGCAAAGCCAGCAGCCGCCTTCCAGGCCTGGCCATGGGGACATCAAGGGACCAAATCTGACCTGCTGCCTGGGTGGCAACTCTCTTATCCAGCCAGCCGCTCCCGGTGCCCACGTGGGCACAGCATGTGGAAAATCACCTGTGGCATGTGCAAGACTAGACAGAGGCGGCATAATTCCTGGCTTTTTAAAAAGTGTTATTTCTAGGTGGTTTGTTTAAGAGATTCAAGATTAGTGTAACTGAAAATTGTCTGAGCTGTTAGGTTTTCAAGTTCTCTGCCCTCTGCCCAACTGCATGCTCACTTTGATACACCTGCAAATTGGGGAGCTGGGGCAGGGGGTGGGGGTGGGGTTCTGCAGGCCCATCCTGTCCCCAGGCCCTCGTGCTAGAGTCCTGTTTTCTGGTAGGGATTGTCCTTGGTTCGGGCCTTCTCCAGGTCTCGTCCAGGGTGCGGTCTGGGTGGCCCCCATCACTGGCTGTGGAGTCCCAAGCTAAGGAAAGTCACTCATGCTCTGAAACTCTATGTCCAATGTGACCAGGAAGCTGTGTACTTGGGTCTGAGGCTGCCTTCTGTCATGGGAAAATGGAGCCGGGATTGAAGGCACCTCAGATGGCAAAGGGGGAGTGAGGCAGCTGCCGCCTGTGAAAAAGGGAAATGGGAGGCGGCGATACTGTTGACTGGGAGGGAGTATCGGAATGTCGTGGCCCTTTCCCAGGCCTGCCAAGGGCCAGGCGGGAGGCAGACCTGCAGGGAACCCAGACTGCTTGATGCACAGGTGCGTGGTTGCTTGGGCTGGGCTCTCTGGGCCTCCTGTGCACATGTGCAGAGGCACACTTGGTAGGAAGCATCTCTTGCATTTCAGCAACGTTACTGTGGCCCTGGCGGGTCCTGCGCCTGCAGCCAGCACAGTCCACATACCAAGGACCTGGGTTCATGTCCCTGGACTGGGGGGAAACAACCAAGATGAGCAAATATATAAAATGCATTTTCCTCCTCTCTCTTCCTGCCTGCCTACTCACCTTCATTCCTACCTGTACCTTTTCTTTAAAAACAAATCTGACATTTCTTTTGAGTCTGTTACTTTGGAAGAGAGTCCTGGTTTGCAGATCTAAGAGGGTCTTGAAGGATGCCACGCGTTCTTGCTCTGCAGTTAAGATTTTCAGTAAAAGCACTTTCCTTCCCATGAGTGGTGGTGAGGGCTTCTCTCCTGGGATCGAGAGACCGGGCTGAGGGCACCCTTGGGGATCCCAGGAGATCTGTTGTTCCTCCTCCTTTTTCAGAACACGCCCAATGATGGTGAAGCACCCCCTGCTGTGGCTGCCATGGCGGGCGGTACCCATCTGCTGGGCTTCTCCGATGAGATCCTCCTGCACATCCTGAGCCATGTCCCCAGCACAGACTTGGTTCTGAACGTCCGGCTCACCTGCCGGAAGCTGGCAGCCCTGTGCCTGGACAAGAGCCTCACCCACACGGTGCTGCTGCGGAAGGACTATGAGGTGAGGGGCTGGGTGCTGGACTGGCACTTATGTCTGAGGGCAGGAAATGGGGGCAGATCCTTGTGCCTGTGCAGCTGACGGAAGGGAAGCAGTCACTCCGGGTCCTGACTGGGAGAGCCTCCAGGTGGATCATGGAACACAGCTAGGGACTGAGAAGTGTGGGAGCATGCCACCCAGTGGAGGGTGCAGGTAGAGCAGACATCATGCCGGGAGGACTGGGCCGTGGGTGGGAGGGACGCTGACTGTCCAGCCGATGCCCAGGAGTGGAATTGCTGGCCCAGAGCAGTGCAGAGGGAGGCCCATCTTATACCTGCCAGTGGGGAACCAGAATTTAGTTGCTTCATGTCCTCACTGACACTTGGAAGTGTCAGTTTTTCAGGGTTAGCCATTCTTGTGGACGAAATGTTCCAGTTCACGGTTTTCACTTGCGCTTGCCTGAGGAAGGTGCTGTCGAGTTGTTTACAGGGTGTGGGCCACTGTGTCTTCTTTTTGGAAGTGACTGTGCAAGGCTTTTGTTCTTCAAGTATTGTCTTCTTTTCTTCTTTTTTTTTAAAGGAAAGGTGCAGGCAGGGATTAAGGTGAGCAGAGGCAGGAAGGCAGAGAGAAGAGGAAGAAGCGTTTATTTATTTTATTTAGTTCATCTTGGTGGTTTCTTCTGGCAGTGGGACTCGACCCTGGGTCCCTGCGATGTAGGGGACCATGTTCTTGGCCAGAGGCCGTGAACCAAACCGCTGCAGTATAGGGTGCCCCAGTATTGTCTTTTTCTTCGTGAGTTAGGAGTTCTTTCTTTGTGGAATGCAAGTCCGTTTTGTTTCATACTCTGACTTGCTGTTTTATTTCCTAACTTAAAGAATGTCTTTCGGAGAGCATCTTTTTCAATTTAGTCAAGTTCAGTTTATTGAAATTTTGAGTCTTTTTTAAGTTTTGCTTTTTTGTGGTTTGTGAAGAATTCTTTGTGAAACCCAAGTTTTTGAAGATTTTCTCCTATGTATTAACAGAATTTGTGTAGTTTTAACACTTATGGTTTGATCTTTGCTTCATTTTATGTTAATCTATTTTTATTTTTAAATTTTTGGGGATTTGTTTTGGGGAAGGAAGGGGCATGAGGAAGGAGCATCTTTAATTATTTGTTTATTTTGCCCTCCTGCCCGCTAATCTCCAACTGGGTCCTTGGGCTTTACATGGTCTATGACCCAGTACTCCAGCTGCTTGAGCCACCAGGGTGTGCCCATGCTCATCTTTCAGGTGGCGTGAGGCAAGGGTCGTGCTCGCTGTTTGCATATGGCTGTTCCTGAGTTCCAGAACTGAATCGCCTGCTAAGCTTGTTGAAGGGCAGTTACCACGTCTCTTAAAGATAAAAATAAAGAGGCTTTGACCTTAACCCCAAATTTCAGGACACTGGGAAGGGACTCCTCACCTGTTTCTGGTGAAGTGAGGCTGGCAAGACCTAGCTGGAGGCCTTGCAGTTCTCCTAGGAGCAGGGAGGCTGGCTGAGCCCCTCCCCAGCCAGGGTCATTTCTCCCAACTGAGGGTCCTGTAGAGGGAAGCAGGTGTCCCCAGCACAGTGCCATGCACTGTGTGCCGTGTTTAAAAGATTATCCTTCCCTTGCACAATTCCGGGTGTGGATGTTGACCTTAGAGAAGGGACCTAATGCATGGGGACACTCTAGGCTCTGTTGTTGCTGAAGGCTACACCAGAAACAGCCACCTGTCCAGCCAGTAGACTGGCACCGGGTCCCTGACTGGATGTGCGTGACTCACCTGAATGGTTCAGGCCAGGCTTTCGAGGAATATCTACATGGAAATGCCTGTGACATGAAGGAAAACCCAAGCAGGCTCTAGGATGTGATTCTATCATGTGATTTAAAACCCACAGAATAGTTTACCAGCTTGACCATTTTATTTTATTTAAAGGAAAAGTGTAGTCTGGAAGAGAGAGCAGGAATAAGCATTTATTTTTTCTGTTTAGTTGTTCACCTTGATTGTTCCCTTTGGTCCCGGGATGAGAACCCTGGTCCTTGGGATGTATATGAACTGTGACTTGGGATGTATATGAACTGTGACTTGGGACGTATATGAACTCTGACTTGGCCAGAGGCAACCAACCCAGCTGCCCCTGCAGCATTGAGCTCTTCATCCTTGATGGACACGTGGGCTGTTTTTGGTTATTGTGAGCAATGCCACTACGAAGGTGGGCATGCAGGTCTGTCTGCCCCCGTTTTCCATTCCCTGGGATCCTCTCCTAGGAGTGACATCTCTAGGTCCCAGGGTAACTCGAACTTTCTGAGGACCCACCAGACTTTCCCATAGCAGTGGCGCATTTCACAGCCCTACCTAGTGGGGGACTCTTGTGTATTGGTTCCAGGTGAGGGGCGATGGAGGTCTCCTTGTGAGTGTCTTTCATGGCTGGTTTGCCCTGTTGACTCCTGATTGGTGGGGTGAAGGGCAGGATCCCCTGTGCCTTCAGCCCTTCCCTCCCCACCCGCAGGCCAGCGAGGACAAGGTGCGGCGGCTGCTGAAGGAGATCAGCCCGCAGGTCCAGCAGCTTGACATGGCTGGTTGCTACTGGCTGTCAGGTGCCACGATGGAGCAGGTGGCGCGCTGCCGTGGTCTGGTGAAGGTGAGCCTCTCGGGCTGCCCCCTGACCTCCCTGCGCCTCTCCAGGATGCTGTCGGCCCTGCAGCACCTGCGCTCACTGGCCATCGACGTGAGCCCTGGCTTTGATGCCAGCCAGCTGAGCAGCGAGTGCAAGGCCACGCTGAGCCGTGTGCGGGAGCTAAAGCAGACGCTCTTCACGCCGTCATACGGCGTGGTGCCCTGCTGCACCAGCCTGGAGAAGCTGTTGCTCTACTTCGAGATTCTGGACCGCACGCGTGAGGGCGCCATCCTTTCGGGCCAGCTCATGGTGGGCCAGAGCAATGTACCGCGCTACCAGCACCTGCGGGTCTTCTACGCCCGCCTGGCCCCTGGTTACATCAACCAGGAGGTGGTGCGCCTCTACCTGGCCGTGCTCAGTGACCGCACACCCGAGAACCTGCATGCCTTCCTCATCTCTGTGCCCGGCAGCTTTGCCGAGAGTGGAGCTACCAGGAACCTGCTGGAGTCTATGGCCCGCAACGTGGCGCTGGATGCCCTGCAGCTGCCCAAGTCCTGGCTCAACGGCTCGGCCCTCCTCCAGCACCTGCGGTTCAACAACCCCTTCTACTTCAGCTTCAGCCGCTGTGCCCTGTCGGGGGGCCACCTCATCCAGCGGGTCATCAACGGCGGGAAGGACCTCCGGAGCCTGGCCAGCTTGAACCTCAGCGGCTGCGTCCACTGCCTGTCCCCGGACTCCCTGCTCCGCAAGGCGGAGGGCGATATCGACAGCGGCATCCTGGAGACACTGGTGGCGGCCTGCTGCAACTTGCGGCACCTCAACCTCTCGGCTGCCCACCACCACAGCTCCGAGGGCCCTGGCCGCCACCTCTGCCAGCTGCTGGCCCGGCTGCACCATCTGCGTTCCCTGTCGCTGCCTGTTTGCTCTGTTGCTGACTCGGCGCCGCGGGCAGACCGTGCGCCAGCCCAGCCCGCCATGCATGCCGTGCCCCGTGGCTTTGGCAAGAAGGTCCGCATTGGCGTGCCATCCTGTCCTGGCCCCTTCTCGGGACAGGGTGTCCCTCAGCCCTCCTCCGTGTTCTGGTCTCTGCTAAAGAACGTTCCCTTCCTCGAGCGCCTTGAGCTGATCGGCTCTAACTTCTCCTCGGCCATGCCGCGCAACGAGCCCGCCATCCGCAACTCCCTCCCGCCCTGCAGCCGAGCACAGAATGTGGGGGACTCGGAGGTGGCTGCCATCGGCCAGCTGGCCTTCCTGAGGCACCTAACGCTGGCCCAGCTGCCCAGCATCCTGACGGGCTCTGGGCTGGTCAGCATCGGTGTGCAGTGCCAGCAGCTCCAGTCCCTCTCGCTGGCCAACCTGGGCATGATGGGGAAGGTGGTGTACATGTCCGCCCTGTCTGACATGCTGAAGCACTGCAAGCGCCTGAAGGACCTCAGGTGAGGGCCTGTCAGCTCCCCGGGGCCTCAGCTGGCCCTTTGGGGCCCTGGAGGCCATCAGAGGGAGGGAGTAGCCCGGCCTTCCACTGGCCAGAATCAGTCTACATCCTCTATGCCTGCCTGGGTGGAGTTTGAGACCCAGGATGTGGCCTGTCCTCTGAGGGCTTTGGGGCTAAAAGGGACAGTGCACGACAGAGCGCAGGGAGCGTGCAGGAGGTGGAGAGCCTGAGCTCAGCCATCGTCCTCACTGCGTGTGGCAGTTGCTCCATGGACATGGTGACCTCAGTCCTTGGGGTTGATGTCATGGTCCCCATGTAGCAGAGTTGGTAAATATAGTAGCAAAGATTTGAACTTGGAGCTTTCTGTCAGGTGCTGGAATCCTTGAAGGATGAAAAAAAGGTGGCCAGGAGATCGGAGGAATCCCAGGTTTCCTGGAGAAGTTGGAGCAAAGCCTCAGAGGTTTATAGATGTGCCCTGTGCTCAGAGAGCCGCTCGTGTGTGGGGGGCAGGCGGGAAGGGCATCAGCCAGGAGAGGGAGGTGTCAGATCTCTAATTGGAAAGGCCTCTCTGTCATCCCACCTGGACGGGAGGATCCAGATGGAAGAGCTGGAGAGGGGTTCAGAAGGAGAGCCGCACGCTATTTGGTGGGTGACAGGCCTGGAGCAGGCGGTACTGGCATTGATCCCTGGCTGCAGAGACCACCACCGTGGACTGCGGGGTGGGCCCGCTGGCAGTTTCTAGAACCAGGTTTGGGATGAGTGGGCCCTGATCATGGCTTGGAGATAAGGGTGAGCCTTTGTTAGCTTGAAGTGATTGATAACCTGAACTGATCTGCTGTTGACAAATTGCACCATTTTCCAGAAACTGCCCCAAATGTAGTGATGGCCGTGGACCTCCCTCTACCAGGGCTTGTGGAGAAGGCAGCAGCAGGCGGAGGACCATTAACTGATCTCTGAAAGGCTGGAGCTGTGGGCAGGTGGTAGGGGGAGCAGCAGGGCACTGGGACATGTGTGTCACCGTCCCCAGGAGGGTCACTGGGCACTTGTGCCTTGGCTGGGGGCCAGGTGAGAGCCAAGAACATTCAGGCTCTGTTGAGTTTAATCCCCACAGCAGCCCATGAGGTTGGCTTTTCTTCTTTCCCATTTTACAGATAAGGCAGCCTGAGGGAGGAGCTGAGACCCTCACGCAGGTCAGTCTAATTGCAGAGCTTGACCTTGGCCCTTGATGATCTTGTGCAGACCCTCTCTCCGCAGAAGGTGTCAGCATGACAGCAGATGAACCGGATTTGAGTTGGGGTGGCAGAAGGCTCAACTGTGGAGCCTTCCAGAGCCTCTCTGCCAGGCTGCGTGCTGCCCTCTCCCTGTCTCCCTGCCAAGTACAGCACATCCCGCAACTTCCTAGGTCCCTGCCAGTCTCTGGAATGAGAGACCTAGGATCTGGCCTTGGCCTCCCAATGGCAGAGCAGGTTGGGTGAACCCTGGGTTTGCAGCCTGGCTCTTAGCACAGGTGATGCAGAGCTCAGCCCGGGGAGGGCCTATATGTGCTGTGTCCCGTGTGTCCTGGGTGCTCTTGCTTGGAGAACAGTGTTCAGAATTCCTGGCTTAGCGTGACTTCACATCAGTCTTGGTCCTGGCGTTCAGCATGTGGCATGTGTGTTGTCACCACGCATCCACACACTTGGGACTCTGAACTTCACCTCCTCCGCCACTTACAGAGCTTGCCAGGAGATAATATAGGATGTCATCAGTAGTTAAGGATGCGTGTGGGCAGAGGGTGCCGAACCTATCCCAGGGCCCTTTGGAGCCTCCATCCCGCCCACATGCAGGGGCACCAGACTGGCTGGCGAGCTCCTGACCCCTGGCTTTCCAGGGCCTGGTCGGGGTGAGGGCCTTGAGCTGGCTCTTCTTGTTTCAGCCCATGTCCCTCGCCCGCATACCTCTGCCTCGTGACCAAGGATTCCTCATGTTGGCCCCTCTCCTGCCAGGTTGGAGCAGCGTGTCAGCTGCCTGCCTGGAGTGGAGGAGGGGCTCTGACCATAGCTGTCAGCCCCCTCGCCACCCGCCTCTGCAGGATAGCTGGCGCCTCTGACGTGGACGGCACGTGTTCCCTCTGCCTGCCTCTCTGCAACCTCAGACATCAGCCCCTCTGTCTTACTGTAGAAGTCCGGCTCCTCCCACCTGCTCTGTCCTCTGCCTGACTGACGGCAGCCCACTGGCCTTCCTGGAGGAGCAGTGACAGGTGTGTGTCAGACCCTGTGTGACACAAAGCTGCAAAAGGATCCAAAATACAAGTGAAATATTCTGAGGTCTTTTGCTTGGTCCCAGTTGACTCTCGTGATGAAGAATTGGTGTTTCCTGAGTCTGGGAATCTGAGTTTGCATTGAAGGCCTAACTTAACCCAGAGCCCAGGTATTCCAGAGTCTGTAGCTGTCAGCCTATCAAACCTTGAAACTCCCCCCCTCCTTTTTTTTTAAAGGTTAGGTGCAGGCAAGCAGGAAGAGAGGAGAAGAAGCACTTTGTTTTTTCATTTAATTGTTATCTCGGCTGTCCCTCTGGCCCTGGGACACAAACCCCAGTCCTTGGGACGTATATTGACTGTGAGCTTAGCCAGACATAGTGGACTAAACCACCACTCCACCAGGGCATGCTGCTTCAAGCCTCTTCTAACCTAACTGTCACAGGGAAGTGTTTGGTGAAAATAGGCATCAGTGAGAATAAAGAAAGTGGTGCACTTCCATAGCGGAGAGCCAGCTCAGAGGCGGAAGCAAAAACCTGTCTCCCCGGCCTGCCCTCTCCCAGCACCTAGGTGCTGAGGGTCACAGCAGCACACGTGGGCTTGAGGTGCGGGCATCCCAGTGGACAGCCACCTCCCAACCAGTCTTGGGAGAAGAGAGGCCACAGATGGGAGATGCTCAGCCAGAAGCGGTTCAGAGGAGGAAGACAAATTGGTGTCTAGAGTGAGCAGGGGTGGGGGAGATAGTCACAGGCTGTCTGGAGAATAAGGGAGATGGGGTGACAGCTCGTTGACTGTCTGGAGCCCTGGTGACGTTAACAGCCCTCAGTTTAGCTGTTGTCCTTTGCAGATGGGGACTGAAGGATAAAGTTTGCGCAGGTGATGCTGCGGGTTCTCAGGCCACTGGTTTCCTGCTCACAGGGCTGTTGGCACTGAACGGGGCTAACCGCAGTATATAGTGGTCACTGGGTGGTGTCTGGGGTGACATCTCTGTGGCTGAGATCTTCCCCAGGAGCTGGGCTGTGCCTGCGGCATGAGTCTGGCTGGGGAGGCCTGTGGACTTGGTATGAATGGGAATTGCAGGCCGGCCCAGGAGCCTCACCCTACTCATAGTGGCCTCTCTGTGCCTGGTGACTGCTGAGAACCGTGTCTGACAGGCCCGGTACTGCCTGTTCAGAACAAGTGTGGCTTCCGAACCGTGGCCAAATGGCCCTGTTCCTCTGGGAACCTGCCTTCTGTGGCACTCTGATGAGGTCTGGATGGAAGGAGCAGGTGGTGCCGCCTGGCCCATGGGCAGCAGCCAAGAAGGGACCAAGTTCCCCTAGGAGAGCCCTGCCTGCTTGGTGGCTCCTGTGCTTCCTGTGGAGCATGCCTGGGCTGCAGCCTGGGGATCCCAGGCCAGCCTGCTGCTGACGGCAGCAAGGGCAGCAGGCCCATGAATCAGCTCTGTGCCAGCGGCCACTCCCAAGGGGGTGGTGGAACGCGTCGTTCTGGCTGGGCCGTGGCTCCGGGTGCATGCTCACCTTGGCAGTGT
Organism: Solenodon paradoxus; assembly: GCA_004363575.1. Classification (NCBI taxonomy): domain Eukaryota; kingdom Metazoa; phylum Chordata; class Mammalia; order Eulipotyphla; family Solenodontidae; genus Solenodon; species Solenodon paradoxus. The sequence goes on along the minus strand of RJWH01004919.1, from coordinate 51,832 downwards.
GGATTACAAGTTGGACAGAAACGGGTGCCTCTGTTCCCAAGATGATTAAGCCCTGCCTGGTGGAGGAGGGGAGCGCGTCACCCTGAGTCACCCAGGACTGCCCAGTGACCTTGAGACAAGGGAGGCTTCTGGGCGGAAGCTGCTTTGGAATCAGGCCCCAGAGCTGCGCCAGGACAACTCTAGAGGCTTGGATGCTGGGGATGGGGGTCGGGGTATGTTCCCCAGTACCCTCCTATGCCCACAGACCTCTGAAAGACCAAGCTGCCTCTGGGGAGTGAGTTTTGGAGGCCAAGTCTTACTGGTCGGGAAGGTGGGAAGGGAGAAAGTAAAGCACTGCTTCCTTCCCCTGTCCTAACCTCAGCCCCCATCGGCGGCACTGAGCACCTGTGAACGTGGCTTCCTTCCGGGTGGGAGAATCTGGCAGTGGCTGTCTGGTTGGGAAGATGTTTAAAACGTGGGTGTTCACGCCACACACTGTCTGTGTGTCTGTCTCACTCTGTCTCACTGCCTCTGCGCCCTCTTGGTTTGTAGCCAGGAGGATGGAACGGCACCTCCAGTGGGTCTCACAGACCGGCACCACCGCCTGGTGGCCGAGGTGTTCTTGCAGCCTGGCTCCATCTAGGGGCCAGCAGACGTGACCGCCGCCGCTCCTCAGTCCTTTGCCTTCCATTTTCCTCACTTTCAGGTCTGCAAAGAGACGCTTCCTTTAGGACTCTGTTTTTAAAAGATAGACCAAATAACATTTTCAAACATTTTCTTGAGAAAAATCAGCTCAGAAAATCCACACTATAGCGGGGTTTGCTCTCTGGGCTCTGCGGGGTGTGGCAGGTGGCTCAGGTCTGTCCCCCCGCCCCGCCTTGTATCCTGACCAACAGTCATGGCCTCTGAACTCCCCTGTTCCTTTAAGGACAAGGCTCCACCATGGAGTCTAGGGCCTTCTTCCCCATGTTCCTGCCCAGAATGGCCCTGCCAAGGGCCTCCTTCCCGTCACACCCGGGACTCTTGGAGGGCAAGTGAACAGAGGTTTTTAGAAAGGACCTGCAGAAGGACCCCGAAAGACCTGTACCCTACAACCTCGCGTGCCCCCCCCCCCCAATTGTAGCATTAGGAGCTTACTAGAATTTCTACTTACATTTCAGTAAAATAAAATTGGAGCTGGTGTCACTGGCGAGTGACTGGTGCTTGCGTGTGGGCTGCGCAGGATATAGAGCGCTCCATCACTGTCGGAGTTCTGTGGGGTGGCCGCTCTAGATGCCGGGACCTGTCTTCCCTTCTCACAGCCTGGTTTGAAAGTCCCCTTTCCTCTTGTCCTGTGACCTGGGGGCGGTGGTACCTGTTGACAGCTCCTTACCTGTATCCTTGTTGGGTGGACCTCAGGGTGTCAGTGTGTTCAGAGCACTTGGGGGGTTCCCCCTCCCGTGAGGACTAAGGGACTGAGGAGAGGAACACTGATCCCAGTGCAGGCTGCTGCCCCAGAGTGCGTGGGGGTGGGCCGTTCTTGCTCCTCTGGGAAGCTCTCCTTTTATGCTGTGGGCCCTCAGCTGCAGACCACCTGCTCAGCCTTGTCTCTTATGGTGACCTCATGTCCCACGTGGATGGGGGACTTGGGTCTGCCCTGGTCCACCCAGATTCCCTGCTTGGGTGCCACAGCCCAGGTTTGATGCTGTTTTGTTTTTCTTTTTTGTTTTAAAGGAAAGGTGCAGGCAGGAAGGAAGGTGATGGTTTGCTTGGGGCCTGGGCCTGGGTCTTGCTGGATGGTGTAGCTTGACCAAACTTGGGGGAGGAGGAGACTTGGCTCTCCTGGGGATAACACTGTCACTTGGCCTGCGGCATTGTCCTCATGATGTGGCTCATAGCCTACCTGGAGCACTGTCCTGCCTTAGTCACCAGGGACTGGTGTTTGCTGAGGGAGGATGAGCCCTCACTGTCATCTACATGAAGTTTATCAGCTGCTCCTTTAGAAATCACTGGCGCTGCGGTGGCACAATCCTTTTTAAAAATAGTGTTGATATTTATCGTCTCTTCTGTTCATAATACCATATTCATTTTTGAAGATTGACATTGTATCCATCTGTATTTCACTCTACACCCTCCACCGGCGTGCCAGTGTCCTTTACCACCTTTTCCCCTCTTTCCTGTGCTCGCCCCCTGTGGCAGCCACCATCTTATGTCCTGAGAGTGTTTGCTGGGGTTTAGTTCATCTGTTTCATTTCATTATATGCCACATATGAGTGAAACCATCTTGTATTTCTTTTTCTTTCTGATTTATTCCACTTAATGTCCCTTCCAGTCCCTTTCAGAATGTTGCAAAGGGCACAATTTCTTTTCTAATATTGGCATAGAATTCCACTGAGTATATCTGCACCATGACTTCAGTATCCATCATCTGTTGCTGGGCATGTAGATTGTTTCCAGGCCTTGCCTGTTGTGAACTGCGCTGCTGTGAACAGAGGGGTGCAGATGTTTTTCCTGATTAGATATTTTGTATCCTGGGTATTTGTATCCTGGGATTGCTGCATCGAGTGGTAGATCCATCTTTGAGGAATCGCCATACTGTTCTCCTAAGACATTGCACCAATGTACCTTCCCGCCAGCAGTGTAGGAGGGTCCCTTTGTCTCCACACCCGCTCTGTCCAGTCTTTTGGAGATAGGGTGGCCAGCCCTTCACAGCAGTCTGATTTTCAGTTACCCAGTTCTGACCCAGGGACCGATAAGACTTAGTGAAGGGGAGTTCTCTTCAGCACGTCTTTTGTCCTTTGCCCATGTCACCTCCTTCCCTATTTCCAGAAGGCAGCTGGTTTGGTGCCTGGTTTGGGCTCAACCCACTTGGGTTGCTAGGGCCTCCATCTGTCAGACCTGCCTCCCGAGGTTTCCCACCAACAGGTCCAAATCGCCGTCATCCATACCTCCGCCCCCAGCAACCCCGTGTCCCTGCGGACGGGTGATCCTCCTGCCTGTGTGGCAGCCTGAATGCAGCTCAGAGTGGGGAGGGACATGTGCATGTCTGAGGATGTGCTGACGAAGGCTGGTTCTCTCCGGAGTCCATCACTGCTCCTGGGTTTCTTTGCTTTTATCCTCAGCCCCTGATCTTGAACCCGGGGTCCCTGTGCTTTACAGGACCTGTACCTTAACCACCTGAGCCACTGTGAACCTGTTCGTAGATGTTCTTGTATTTTCTTCTGGGATAGCTGTGCGAGGACTGGGTGCTGCTGACGCTGCCCTCAAGGCCACCAGTGTCTCCCACCACAGAAAGGCCTCTGTGCCCCGTTGGCTCCCTCCTTAGCTTTTGTGTTCCTGTCCTACCTGCCCACCCCTGGGCTTCCACAGCCCCTGGGGCTCCTTGGCACTCTGGATACATGGCTCTCCTCTGGGTCCCCCCATGTCTCCCTGCATTGGGCACCTCACATGACCTCTTGTAAGGAGGTCATATCTGACACTGGTGTCAGGGCCGCCCTAGCCGTGTGACCTCATTTTAACTACATTGCATCTGGGAGACTCCACTTCCAGCAAGGCCACACTTAGGAGAGGGGTTCAGGCTGCAGTCTTTGGGGTCGACAGTTCAACTCCTGCCAGCTCCCCTCTGCCACCCTGGGGACTCGAGTCCTTCAGCTTCGCTGCGGGTCCTCTGCCTGCTCTTGACTGTCACCCCAGAGGAGTCACGACCAGTGTCCTGAGTGAGTGCCTGACCCTCTGCCCCAGCCTCCCCTCCCTGCTCTGAGTCTGCTCATCACATCAGAGCCCCCAGGGGAGGCCCCTGTGGTGCCCAGAGCCTTGGTGTTGGGGGGCCGAGGCATTAATGACCTGCAGACTGTGTAAAAGGGCTGGCTGTCCACCTTGGGCCGCAGGGTCTCCCGAAACAGCTTGTGGGTGGCCCCAGGGGACACAGAGGCGTCCGGGAGGTAGGCCTGGACTCATGCTCTCCCCCTCCCTCCACAGGCTGGAGCAGCCCTACTTCAGCGCCAATGCCCAGTTCTTCCAGGCGCTCGGCCAGTGCTCCGCACTGCAGCGCCTGTGCCTGGTCTCCCGCAGCGGCACCCTGCAGCCTGAGGCGGTGCTGGCCTTCATGGCCCGCTGCCTGCGTGTCGTCGTGTGCCACATGTTCACCGGGGAGTCCCTCGCCACCTGCAAGAGCCTGCAGCAGTCCCTCCTGCGAAGGTGAGCCAGCTGGGCGGCGCGCGGCACTGGGTGGGACCGCAGCCTCCCGGCCACCCTGGGTGGGCACTGGGCCCTCCTGGCTTTCTCCGCCCTGTGCTCAGGTTTCCGCCGGCCCCCGTGTGTGAAAGTATTCTTTATTTTCTCCCCAAGGAGCTGGGAAAGCCAGAGGAGACGCAGACCCGGGATTGGGAGGGCCCTGCATCCTGGAGGCCTGGGCCTCAGTCTCGTTGGGAATGTGACCGTGGAGTTGTGGAACTAACTGGCTGTCATTCTTGGCTCTTGCCAGCTGTGATCTCTGGATACAGAGGCTGGGCCTGGTGCCAGGCACCCACGTCACTGTCGCACTATGCTGGCGGCATCTTGTCCTCTCTGCCACACACAGAAGTGAAAGTATGTTTTTTGTCCACATTTTGTCACTAGTGTTTCTGTGATGTTTAAAGCACACAGCTTTATGTTCCTTTTTCCTCCCTTTTTATTTTAACTTAGAAAGTTGCTGCCATCTTCAGTCGCCTTAGCCAGCTTCCCATAACATTGTCTTGCTGTCCCTGCCCTGTGACTCTCAGAGTGAGGACTGGTTGCGCAGATGGTAAATCAAAGATTTTGGTTGGTTTCCCCACCGTGATCTCCTGCTGCTCCAGGCTGTGGCCAGCACCTCAGCTGTCGTGTCATCTCTGTGACATTCCTCATGGCGTCCTTGATATGTGGAAGCTCACCCTTCCGGAGAGCGCTGGCCAGGCTTTTGGTGGAGTGTTCCGTTGGTTCGGGCTTGTCTGATGTCTGGGGACCAGGAGACTGCCGTTGATGCCGTGTCACCAGGGTGCACACGGGGTGTGCCTCACCACCAGTGACTGACCGTCACTGGGCCAGGCGGTGTCTGTGGGCTTCTCTTTGGTCAAGTTGCCCCTTTTCTAGTTCATGCGCTGTGGGGCAGTCATCCAAGCATCCGCACATGCCCTCCCTCGTCTGACCGTTGCCTGTGAATGCTAGCATCTGCTGTCGGCTAGTGCCGGTACCAGTTAGTGCTTCGATGTTTGCGGGTGAAGTTGGGATTCTTTCGTCCCTTCCTGAGTCACTTAGAGGAATTCTCATGAGAAGGTCCTGCCCTGCAGTGCCCCCGCCATCATGTGGCCGTGCGGGTGTCTGTCCTCCCCTACTTTGTGAGTCGTCCCATAGATTGTTTCAGCGTGTAACGTGGGGGACTCAGGGCGGGTACTGCACCCTTTCACTGGCCCTATTTCGGTGCCGCCTCTGGTCCAACGCTGCAGGTCCCCCGCTGTCTCCGGTCTCTCTGCCCAACCCTGGATTCAGCCCCGTGTCCCTGGCCTGGGGCCCTGTGGGAGCCGGGTGGGTAGCGGTGTTACTGTCTCCAGGCCTGTCAGTCTACAGAGCAGGAACTGGATCTGCCTGCCCTCAGCCTGTTTATTTCATATTTCTGTCGAAAGCAGCAGTTCAGTCTGACCCTCGACCGCAGCCTAGTGGCTCAGGGCTCGCGCAGATCCCTCCGTGTGGGTCATACCTCTTCTGGGAGGAACAGCCTGCTATCACCCCTGCAGGCCATTTGCTAGTGTGTTCAAGCCTTGTTTGTGTATAGCACTCATGTAAGGCAGGAGTGCCAGCCTGCTCGCCCAAGAGACACAGCCCTGCCAACTGAGGTGAGATGTGCCTGCATTTTTGTTGTTAGCCCCATGGTGTCTGGTCCAATACTGTGTCCCTTTGCACCCCTCAGCGGCGGGAGCCTTAGCTGTGAAGCAGCCAGGGTCGCCCCTTAGTGCTTTGTGCTCCACGGTGCGTGCATTCTATGTCCTGCTCTCTTTTGACTGTTGTGTTTGAAGCTTCCCTGTGATCCCTGCATTGGGGTTCGTGAAGGGTGGTCTTGAAGTCACCCCACCGCATAGGTAGCAGCCACGGGCCTCCCTTGCCGTTCCCATTGGTGTGCGCCATGGGTCTGTGTTGCATGTGTCCTCAGCCACCGCTTCTCCGGGTCTTGTCTTCTTTCTGTGTCACCATTTTTCAGGTTGCTGTCATGAGTTTAGTGACATTCCCACCACCGCCCATAGTCCCAGATCTGCCCCTTATCCTGTGCCCTGGTCTGGGAACTCGATTGTCAGAATGTTGTCTGGTGTGCAGAATGCCCAGGGGCATTGTGTAAATACAGCCCTCCTAGCCCCCCGTTAGCAAGTAGTCTAATGCCTCTTGTTCTGTTAGCACATCCTGTCCCTCCAGCAGGACATGAGGGACTTGGTTGTGCCTGAGCTTTGTGAGAAAGCAGCTAAGTGAGGTGGTGTCCACAGGTGCCACGATGGCAGGACCTTCCGTGTTCCAGGACCTCTCACCTGTGCCTACAGCGTTCCAGAAGCCCTGACCAGGCCAGGCCCTGTGAGGCAGCAGTGACGTCAGGTGCAGCTCCCACTGGAGGAGTCGGAGAGAGTGGGATGTCTCAGATACGTGACTGCAGTCACAGATATTAAATCCTTCACCTGTCTCGGGCTGACCTAAAATGACTCATTGGTGGGAACCACTGCTGGGCGAGTGGGCTGCTGTCAGCATGAGAGGGATTTTCTTTTCTCTCTTTTTTTAAAGGAAAGGTGCAGGCAGGAATGAAGGTGAGTAGACAGTCAGGAAGAGAGAGGAAGAAGCACTTTATTTTATTTTTATTTAGTTCATATTGGCTGCTTCCCCCTGGGCCCGGGACTAAAACCCTGGTCCTTGGGATGCATGTGGACTGCACTTGACCAGAAGCAGTGGACTTAACCACTGTACCACCAGAGTGCTCCAAGAGAAAAAATTTAAATTGACAAAACAACATTCTCCTTTCTCATGTGTGCTGAAGTTGGCCCTTTTTTTCAATAAGAGAGGAAGGGTTTGTTTTTTTTTTTAATTTTAAAGGTCTTTTTTCATATGTAACCTCAAACTCACCATTTTTGACAAGCACTGGTGATCTAGCAGATAAGTCTGTCCCCTCTGGCTAGCACAAACCACATACATCCCAAGGACCTGGGTTTGAGTCCCAGGGCCGGGGGGAACAACCAAGAGCAACTAAATAAATAAGATGCTTTTTCCTCCTCTCTCTACTTGCCTGCCTCCTTTCCTTCATTCCTGCCTGCACCAAAATAACTTAGCCTTTGAACAGCCATTCGGCAGTGCTCCAGGTGTCCCTCCACTGCGCGGACCTGTCCTGGGTGCTGGAAACTGTGTGAGGGCTGCTAGCCCCTGGTATAAGTAGGAAACAGGCTCAGGTGGTGCAGCCAGGACCTCACCACTGGAAGGACAAGAGTCTGTGTCCTTAGGGGAGAAGGGCACCCGCTCTGTCCAGGGGCTGTGCTGGGTGGTCCTGGGCTCTGTGGACTGGGCATCTGCCTGGGGCGTGAGTGGTGTGGGCAGCCCCCCCCACCCCCCACCACGTCTGATGGAGGCTAAGCATGAAGAAGCTTCCCTACGGGTCAGGACTGCATTTAGACCCAGGCCTGCTGAAAGCCTTTCTCCTCCGCAGATCAGCCGCAGAGACGGAGGGATGCTGTAGTGGTATCTTCCTGCTGGCCTCTGTGCGCTCCACTGTGCCCACTGCCAGTTTCTGCTGTGGCACCCATGACCCACAGATGCCTTTTCTGACTGGGAAGGCTCGGGCCTGGCTGGGGGTTCTGCCTGAGCCCCTGTGCTAAGGCCTGTAGGACCTGGCTGCCTTTCTGCAAGATCCCAGCAGATGGCACTATGGCTCCCGGTGGCTGCCTGCCAGCTGGGATCCACTTCATGTTCTGGAAGTGCCCAGTTACCCAAGAGACAGGGTTTCAAGGAGAAGCTGGAACTTGCTGTCACGCTTCTTTGTTTCTTGTTTGTTAATTTTTATTTACTTGGTTTTTTTATTTTAATTTAATTTTTTTATTGCAGTAGCTTTGTTTTACAAATGAAACTCATGTATATACTTTCCTCTTTCCTCAGCATATGTCCACACACCCTGACCTCCACCAACTCACCAGGTGTTCTTCATTGTCCAGTGGGCTCTGCTACCACTTCTCTTCCCCCCCCACCTCCCCATTCCCTGTTGGTGACCTCAGTTCTATTGCAAGGGAGTTGGTTTTGTTTCGTCTGTTCTTTTGTTTCGTCTGTTCACCTTCCACCAGTGAGTGAGCGCTGGTATCTCTCTTTCTTCTTTTGGCTTGTTTCACTTAGGATCATCCCCTCTGGATCATCAGTGTTGATTCGAGTGACTGGGTTTCATCTCTTCCAAGGGCTGCATAGTGTCCCGTTGTGTGTGTGGCCGCATTTTCTCTATCCGTTCATCTGTTGTCGGGCACTTGCTAGCTGTTTCAGATTTAGCTGTTGTGAGTAGTGTCTAGCAGGCCGGCAGGAAAAGAGGAGAAGCAGCATCTTACTTATTTTATTTACTTACTTCCTGCTGGTTGTTTTCCCGGCCCTGGGACATAAACCCAGGTTCTTGGAATGAATGTGGACTCTGCCCTGTGGACTTTACTACACCGGACGTGCCTCTGTCACCCTTTCTTTCCCTCACCCTTTTCTCAGCCTCAGACTCAGTTATGGAGCAGCCAGGAGCACATGGTCTGGCTGCTCTGCAGCTCGCCTGGCCGTGCACTGTCACCTGAGTGACCTGAGGACACTCCTGCTCCTCCATGACTGGGCCGGGGCTGGTGTCACATGCGCAGTTTGGCTGATGGTGAAGGTGCCGCCTCTTCAAGGTCAGTAGTGTCAGACCTTCCTCCGGATGCGTCCCAGTGGAAGGTGTGGCAGTCCCCCAGTGGGCTTGATTCCGAGACCTGCAGATCTTGGCCCCATAGGGGCCTGCTTGGGGACCTGCCTACTCTCAGGATACGTCTGACTTTAGGGGTAGGGGGGTGTGCGCATAACACGATCTTCATTCACACATTATCTCCTGAATCTTCTTCATTCTTTCAAGTTGGAAACTCGATCCCCTGACTTGGCAGCAGCCTCCTCTGGCTCTGAAGCACCTGCTTCTGCGCCTTCTCCCACACAGGTGGGGGCTGGAGGTGGAGTTGGGGACAGTGCCATGGAGAGCAGATTCCTGTGGGCTCCCAGGGAGCTCTCCTCTCCTCCCTGTTCCTGCAAGCAAGCAGCCCGGATTCATGGAGGCGGGGGGTATTTGCGCCCACCTGCCCCCTAGCCTCAGAGACGACTTGCCTGTGACAGAGCCAACTCCCCTCATCCGGCCCCTGGAAACCCTGGTCTTATCCTTGCTGAGTTTGTAACACCTGGCCTATGCACTGCCTGCCTGCCAGGGGTGTGGGTCCCAATCAGCCTCCTCTGGGCCAGTGTTGGGGCTCAGCTGGGCCTTCCCGGGGACTGCCCCCACCTGCCCACAGAGAGTCCTCTGCTTCTGTGAAGTGTAGCCGGTGGGAGGCCCTTTGAGGGAATTCCAGAGCATCTCTGATGTCTTTGATTCTGTTTGTGAAGGTGTCTGGCCAGGCCTACTGGCATCTGATCCTTGGCCAGGGCATCGTCAGCCCTGGCTGCTCCCTTTGGGCTTCTTGTGGGCAAGGACAGCCACTCTGGTCTCCTCAGATCCCATGACAGGGCCACGCCCTGCTGACCTCCACTCCTGGCTGTGACTCAGCCGAGTTCTCCTCCCGTTCCCACACCTCCAGGAAGGGGCCCTGCAGGTGTGAGGACTGGGGATCGCCATGGTTGTCTCCTGAGGAAGTGACCTACTAGTGCCCAGATGGCATTGGGGCCAGCGTGACTGTTCTGCCCCAGGCCCTGTCCCAGGCTGCTGGCACAGTGGAGGTTTATGATAGAGACGCCAGGTCAGGGTGGGAGGCCACTCCAGGAGGAGCCGCTTGGGCCTTTTCACAGTGACCCTCACTTGCCTCACACCCCCGTGGACAGGGACTCCTGCAGCCAGCTAGCCCCTGAGCTGCTGGGCAGGTTCCACCCGCAGGCCCCAGTGCTCAGCCCTGCAGAGGGGGTCTGCATGCCTGGGCATGAGCATCAGACCCTGACATCTCCCTGTCTTCTGGAGCCGTGAGGCGAGGAGTGCAGGTCTGCATCCTGACTGGTGCTTTACGGGGGGCGTTGGCGATCTGGTGCCAGTGCCCTGGGCCTCACCTGTCCCCTTGTAGCCTAATCCACCTCCCACCCTCCCAGGCTGTTCCCTTTCTCAAACCCATCCTGGGGCGGGAACAGGCTGTTCTCCATCCCCCCTGACTGATGCTGCTGGGTGTGACCCTCCTGTACACGGGACCGCCTCAACTGTGAGGTTGGTGGAATCCTCCCTGGGTCCTGGAATGTCCCATGGCTCTCGTGCGAGGGCAGTGTGGGCCCGTGAGGCCAGCAGGGCGAGCGGGGCTGCGATGGGATGGCGCTGACTGTACCCTGTGCCCTAGCGGGCACCCTCCCTCCTGCACAGATGCATGCTTAATGCAGATGCAGAGCACGCCCAGGGCTTCATCTGTGTCTGGATGTGTAAGAGAGGAGGCAGGTTTACAGATGGAGTGATAAGTCAGTCTGGTGAGCATGGAGCTTTAGAGTTGAAAGTGGATTGTAAACACGGAATCAGTGCAGTTTTTCCACCTTAACTCCATGCGAATGGCTGTGGTGCCATGCTGTCCTGCCCGTGATGAGGTCTACGTGCGTCACAGGAGGTGAGCAGGCCCATAGGGCTTCGCTCTTGCGGCTGGAGTGTGCCTGTGGCGGCCTGACTGTGACTGTGTCAGCGAGTGTGAGGTTGCCCAGGCCCCAGGTCTCAGGACCCCAGTGGTCACCAGAGCCCCTGGCTTGCAGGTGAGGACCTTGGTGGGACCTCAAGGGACCCAGGGAGCAGCAAACAGGGTGGGCGAGCCCCCTCAAGTACCTTGCACTCGTAGGGTCATTGCTTTCAGGATGGCAGAATGACTGTCTTTTTGTGACTGGAAGCTGTCTTGTCCCTTGTCCCCTCTGTCTGGTCTGCATACCTCCGTGTTCTTAGGACTAGAGGATCACTTGATAAGGGTCTGGGGACAGGAAGCCTAGCCCTCCTGCATCAGGACTTGGAAGCCTGCTTTCCAGGACCTAGCTGGTGATGTTGGCTTGTGCCTGCCAAGTCACTGAGTTGTGGTTAGATATCTCTAACGTACCATTGGTCATTTTAACCATTGGTGGGCGTGCAGTTCCATGGCATAAATGTCATGCACTGGTCACCAGTCTGTGCCCCAGACCTCATCTCAAACAGAAGCTCTAGCTACAGCAAATAACCCCTCCTCCCCTCCCTTCCCCAGCCCCATCCCCCTCCACCCCTATGTCCCCTCTGTGGATCTGACTCCTGGGGACCTCATGTAAGTGGGGTCAGACAGGAGTGGTTCCTTTTTAAAATTTTTTAAAATTCTTTTATAAAGGAAAGGTGCAGTCAGGGATGGTGAGCAGGCAGACAGGCAGGAGGAGAGGGGAAGAAGAAGCATTTTATTTAGTTATTCTTCTTGGTTGTTACCGTCCCAGGATCCGAACTTCCGTCCTTGGAATGTATATGGCCTGTGCTCAGCCAGAGGTGGTGGACCTAACCACTGTACCAACAGGGCACGCTTGTTTTTTTTTTTTTTTAAGAGAGGGAGGGAGGGCAGTAAGAAGCATTTTTATTTGTTACTTTTGGCCCCCGCTTCATGACTCTTAAGTCCTTGGGCTTTGCACGGTCTACACCCCAGCTATCTCAGCCACCTGAGCCACCAGGATGCACCCGTATTTGTTCTTTTGTGCCTGGTTCATTCCACTTAACACAACATCCCCCAGGTCCATCATGCAGTAGCAGATGTCGGAATCCTATTCCACTGTGTGTCATCCATGTTTTGTTTATCCATCCTTTGCTGACACTTTAGTTTTTTTGGTGTGTGTGTACGTATAAGTGAATTTGGATTTTTTTTGCATATATTTAAAACTCCTTTATAAAAATAATGACCAACTACGAACAGTGACCTGTAGCTCCTGTCACAAGTAGAGAACTCGGGGGTGGAACTGGTTCTGCTGCTCATCTGTGACGTGCGTGTCCCTAGCACCTCAGCTGCACAGTAGCTTCTCTTCTCCACCCTGCACCCTTGTTCGTGGAGCCCTCGCCCAGCAGACTCCTCCTCCAGGATTTGTTCTGGGAACGGCAGGTGCCATGATGTGATGCAGTCCTTCACGACAATGCTGTTCTTTTAGCAGAAGATTGAAAACAGCCCAAACGTCCATCCACCCAACCGCGGCGCAGTGTTTCTGGAGGAAAATGAGAATGTTGAGAGGCACTGGGATGTGGGGAGGCGGGAAGGCGTTCATGCCAAGCCGGCGTTTGCTTCCCAGCCTGTTCCAATTGTCCCCCAAGGTTCTCACACTGTACCCTGATGCCAGTGGTCCAAGCCCTGTGTTTACTGTTGTTCCTGTGTGGGGCCTGGGGTTTCTCTGTGCTGGGCCATTCCTGCCCCCTCCTCTGTGTCAGGCCAGAGTAATAAGGCTGAAGCAGGGCTGGGGCGGATTCCAGGCTGTTCAAAGGTGGGCTCTGGGTTCAGGGGGTGCTGGGAGGCTTACCCACAACCTCCCGGAGCCCCCAGAGCACCGTACCTGTGTTCTGTGGGCTTTTGATGGCTGTCCGGGACATTTCCTTGCCCCTCCTGCCTGTGTGTGAAGAGAGTTGTCACAGCCCAGTGGTCTCTCAGATCTCATCGATTCACCTTTCCTTTATTTGGGGTAAGAGGCCGTCAACTTCCCTTTTTGTTCCTGGTTTCCCATGAAGCTAGCTCTGCAGGTGTGTCTTAGGTGGTCACTGGCTCAACTTCTGGGTTGTGTCCCAAGCCAGCCCCCAGGGCCCTCAGCTCCAAGGCCTGGCTCCCATCCTTGCTCATATGACGGGGGCAGGTCAGCAGTTCCAGCGAGGTCCCTATGCAGGACATGCCTCTCTGTCACTTCTGTGCCACCAGTAGATGCTGGTACCACTGCTGAGCTTGCGGCCCAGTTCTGCCGAGCAGGCCAGCTCTGTCTGCTGTCCCCAAATGACCACAGTTAAGTGAATTTATAAAACTGGTGGGGGCGCCTAGCATTGACGAATCCTTCCCGTCGTCTCCTTTTTGATCATTTGAGAAGTGTTTTCTCAGCCCAGGTGGATCAGCCAGCTTCGCCTGTGGCCCTGAGAGGACCATTGTAGGTTTGTCCTTTGAAGTATAAAAATGCCACCAGGTGCACCCTGATGTCTTGGGTACTAAGCCTGTGGCTGAGGTGTGAACCACAGAAGGCCCGAGGACCTGGGTTCTTGACCTGGGTGGGGTGAGGTGGCAGCCAGAATCAATAAACAAATAAAAGTGCTTCCTCCTCTTCTCCTTCCTGTGTCCAGGACAACAGGCAGCAAGAAACAGAGATGGAGGTGGCTGGCTCTGTGAGGGCCTGGAACAGTGACCAGAGAGCCAGCTGCCTCAAAACAAAATGGGTATTTTGTTTTTTTAAAGGAAAAAAGTACAGCCGGGAATGAAAGCAAGCAGAGACAGGCAGGAAGAGAGAGCACTTTATTTCTTCTATGTAGTTGTTCAGTTTGGTCATTCCCACCCATCCTGGGACGTGAACCAGGGACCTTGGAATGTACATGGACTGCCCCCAACCCCTGCTCCATCAGGGCACTCCCAAAACGGATTTTAAAAGAAACACAACTCTTCTGTTTCCTGCAGTGCCCAGCAGGCCTTGGGTACTGGGCTGTTCTGGGTGCTGACGGCCCATTTTAACTGTCCCGGCTCTGTAAGGCCTGTGGAAGAGTTTCCCTGCACTCTGAACCCAATGTGGCTGCCTGGACAGCGGGGGGAGTGGCCAAGCCCGGCTCAGCGGGCCCCCGCCTGGAGGAGAGCCCAGCGACTTCAGGCCCAGTTTTTGTCCTCATGACCCCGTAACCGAGGCTTGGTGGTAAGCCCTGGGGGCTCTGTGCCCTCGTCACCTGCCCAGCCTGGCGTCTAAGCATGGGTCATGGATGGAGTCCCGCTTTGTATCCTGACTGTTTGTTAGGTCTCGCACTGAATTTGAATCATACAAAAGCGCGACAGTGCAGACGGGCTCACGGCGCAACGCCTGGGTGCCCAGCCTCACCCTGCCCTCCTGGAGGGAGCCCCCAGCCTACACATGGGGATGAATGAATTTCCTCTCCTCTGGCCTGTTGCCAGCCCTAGGCCTGGGCTCGTGGCATGTCAGGAAAGGCTCATAGAGAGGGGACTGCAGGTTGCTCTCCCGCCTCTGTCCGGGTCGAAGCCAACACTGCTGTGGAGGGAAGGGAGCCCACCCCCACCCCACTGCCTGTGCTTTTCCATCTGGGCCACCTGCAGGCCTGGAGCCACTGCCGTTGTGCGTTCCTGCCTCTGAGGAGGCATCATCTCCTTTCAGTTCTGACAGCCACTCATTAAGAGCCAGAGCAGGCGGGGCCCCTTTTCACGCACACCCAGAACATTCTGTCTCAAGTCAAGGATTCACATAGCGGGTTTGCAGGCCAGAACCTGCCTGCTCTGCAGCCCTGGAGGTTCCTGGTCACAGTCGCTGCTGGCACAGCTCCGTGCATGGGTGGGGGAGGGGGCCACCTTGACTGTCGAGCGTCTAGTTTTATGGGTGCTTTTCTGGTAGTTACGCTCTGTGTCATAAACCCAGTACCGTGTTCATGGGGCGGCAGTTTCTGGTTCCTCTCAGCAAGCTGGGCGGTGGGGGGAGTCTTGGGCTATGGGAGCTTTGATGACAATCATCCTTGGAAATTTCTCCCCTGCCCAGAACCACTCGGGTCTGAACGGCCTCTGTCTCGCCCTGGGCACCGAGCCCTGTCCTGTCCTGCCTTGGGCTCTCAGACTGGCCCTTGGGATTCTCTCTTGGCCGCCTCCCAGGTGGGCTCTACCAGCATGGACTTGCTCTGATGGGGAAAGGAGGACCCCACTCTGCTGCTGGGCAGCTGAAGGGCCGTGGCCGGGATGGCCGCCTCCTGGGCAGCGGTGGTCACTGCGCCATGTGACATGGTGAGGGCTACAAGGAGTCAGGTCTGACAGCCTCCGTCACACTTTCAGACCTTTTGTCGCCCTGTGGTCTGTGAGCTCGCAGGTTCGTCCTCCCACCCCTTCTTCCCACCCTCACGTGGGCTGTCCTGGCCTGGGTCCGCAGCTCCCTCAGCTTCCCCCACCCCCTAGGCCCCCTACTCCCCCAGCTCTCCTGCTGCAAAGTGCCGCTCCCCCGTGGCCCCCCCACCCGGCCACAGCAGCATCCCAGCCCGGCTCTTCCCTGTGACCTGACGGGATGCTAACGCCTTGTCTCCGGTTCAGTTTCCAGGCTGAGCGGCCCGCGCTGAACGTCGTCATCTTCCCTTTGCTTCATGAGGGCCTGACTGATGTCATCCGAGACGTCCCCATGGTGCACCTGGACGAAATCACCTTATTTAAAAGCAGAGTGGCTGAGGAGCCACCAAACCTGTGGTGGTGACGGGTTGCCCGGCGCTGGAGAAACTGCTTCCCTTGCTGGCGCCTCTGTGGGTCTCCACAGTCAAGGAGGCGAGACTGCATCATGTGGGCACGTGGGTCCGGCCCTGGCTGCGCTCCCACTGCTGCTGTCCATCTCCCACAGGCCCCAGGGCTTGCTGGACACCGGACACCTTGGTGCATCCTGGCAGGACGCGTGTTCCCCTGCCTCTTGCGCCTCCTGTCTCCGGGGCTCCTGACGTGTCCTCTCGGTTTCTTGCGTGAGGATGTTGGTGGTGGAGTAGGACTGAGACAGCATGAGGATAGGCTGGGTGACCCCGTCAGGTGACCGTGTTCTCGGACCGACACGCTCTCCCTTCGGATCACTGACTCCTAGGGGCCCCGGTCAGGTCCCCAAAGCACCACACGGCCCCGATGCTGCACTCCCTGTCATGCTGTCATGTTCCTGGTTGCCTTGTGTCAGGTCCAGTGGAGGAGCTGAGACTGCTGCTGGGGGACCATGCATGTTCCTGTGATTGTCACACATCTGTGACCGCAGGGCCAGTGACCACAGTCCCAAAGCCCCTCCCTGGGGCCAACTGTGAGGTGACACGAAGGAGCAAGCCTTTGGCCGTGGATGTGGGGCCCTTTTCTCCATCCGGACACGTTTTAACCCACCTGTGACCCATATGTTTCCAGCCAGGCGACAACACACAAAGCCAGGGCCAGTGGCCGGGCAGGTCCCATGCTCGTGCTGGCCGAAGCTTTATGGAGTCCAGTTTCCTGGAAGATGGCCATTTTGGGGAAATATCTATCTATATCTGGCTTCATTAGAGTAACTTGAAATATTAAGACGCAGAAAGGATATTTAGGCTGGAATAAGTGATCAAATTACCCGTTTCAGATAGCTTTATTTAGCACTTTAAACAAATTCAATATAGCTATTCCAAAAATGCGACCTGACCTCCCAGTGCCAGGGCTGGGCCCTGTGCCGAGCCTGCTGTCTGCCTGCTCAACCAGGCTCTCCCCAGAGCTGGCCCAAGGGGGTTCCACCAGGTCCCCTGCCCTGGCCATGGCTATGCTCCTGGAGGCTGGCGGGGCCCGGGCAGGCCATGGCCTCACCGGACAGCTCCCAGCCTGGAGCCCCTCCCCAGATCCCAGCCACCTGGCCCTGTCTTGCCCTCGCCTTCAGGGCTGGCCATGCAGAACCCCCAGGCCCTGCTCACTGCTGCTGCCTGGCTTGACTGCTGTCTGTTCGTGCTCCCCAGCCTGGCTGCCCTCATGATGGCTACCCATCCCCTGTCCTGCTGGCAAAGGCCTCTGCCTCCCCTTCCCTAGTCTCTGAGGGGCCTGACAGTTCAGCACCCTTCACCCCTGGCCCAGGGGCTCCTTTTGAAGTGGCTGCAGGAACCCAGTACCCGTTGGTCAGGTCTGGGGAGACACTTAGCCGAGTGCTCTGGCTATTCCTCCATCAGCACATCCTCAAGGTTCAGATGCTGCTCTTCTGTCTCACACCATGATAGGGCTGAACGTGCCCCTTCTCCCTTTGCTGTGGAGCCCTCTTCTGCCAGGCCATAGCTGGTGGCTCTTTGTCTCCTGGCCAGTGGGTAGAAATCTTCCCTGTCACCTCCTACAGCTCCCACCTTCGTTGTCCCGATGGCCTGAGGGCCTCTACTAGGTCCCAGATCCTCATGGACTTGCTGGCCAGTGGACAGGCTGTCCTGGGCCCGAAGAGGCAGGTGAGGTCCTCCTAGGGCCTTGGGACTGGACGAGGGTCTGATGCTGTGGGGGTACCTCCCTCCCCACTGCAGGACATTTCAGATGGTGCCCCAAGACCCCCTCAGATGATCAGGGTGATATGTGGGGACAGACTACTTATCCTCAAAGCAAGGGTGTGGGCTGTAGCCCAGGAAGAAGGCAGGTGGCCTGGCCCACTTAGTGACCCCTAACGACGAGGCCCAAGTGCCTCTGGTCCAGAGGCCTTCATCCGGAGCAGCACAGGCCAGGCCAAGAAGGGCTCTTCTCTGAGGACCTACCCCGAGGCTGATGGTCTTTGAGCTCTTACCCGAAGGGCTGTTCTCAGCAGGCACTTAAACCAGCAGCATAATTCATGCCAATAAACGGGGCTGGGGAGGGCCGTGCAGGAGAGGCTGGGGCGCACGCTGCCTGGACAGCAGCCCTGAACAGTCTGTGTTTTTAGTGTCCCCTGCAACCATCCTTTTACTTAGACCAAGAATTTCCGCTGCTTCTACACCCGAGACAGAATTCACCAGATGTTAATAATGCGCTTATTCTCTTAAGTGCTATGTTGGCACTGGCATTAATTGCAATTTATATTCTGCAGCATTCTTCTCTGAGAAAAGAACCCCCTAATGGCCCCCAGTTGGCAGGACTGTGGTGGTAAGTGGCCGACCATATGCTGCCTGCTGAGCGGGGCCTGGTCAGCACTGGAGCGCGTGTGTGTGTGTGCGCACGCATCTCTTCCCGTGAGCAGGTGTCCACACACTGCACACTGTGTCCACTTGTGCAGGGAAGAGGAGGGGAGCAGGCCTCTGTCTGAGAGGCCCTGACCGCCTCATGTCTGTGCTCCAGCGGCCCCACACCCTGGGACCTTCCTGCCCTCCACCTGCTCTGGGCTTTGCTGCCACATCCCCAGCCAGGCAGCACTGGCCCACTGAGCCTGAGGATCGCAGAGACCCTCCTGGACCCCATGCTCCTTCTCAGCTTGTGTTTTCATTCCCAAGTCTGAGGAGACTGGATTAGGAGGCTCCCTCTCACACAGCCTGTAGACAGACTGAAGAGACATGATCCCGAGGAAGCAGGCCAAAGGCCTGCGTGGCATGTGTGCAGGTGGCAGCAAGGCCCTCGGCTCAGGCCTAGGACGGGGACCCTGGTACTGATCCCCTCTACCCTCAGGCAGTCTACAGGGCTGGGTGTTGGGGCCACACTCCCCTAACCCTAACCCCTGCTCAGGCCTTTGGGCTGAGGGGACCGGCCAGTGGAACTGGTGGCCACAGCCAGGGACATGGGTCTTTCTGCATGGGTGCTGGTAAGCCCCGCCCCGTCTGAGAAAGGCCCAGTGGACCCCTCCTGACTGCGTGCCCTAAGTGGGCAGCCTCCTGCGTCCTGCCTCATGACTTACTCCGTCAGGGTCTGAGCCGTGCTGAGACCTGTAGGAGAAAGGATAGTGGGGAGGATGATGCGGTGGGTGTCTGCTGCAGTCCTGTGGAACACGGGGCAGGTAGACGTGTGTGCCTGTGGATGGGGAGGATGGTCGTGATGGACCTGATCCAGACACATAATTCCAGTTAGAAGTTTCTAAGGCTGACTGGGTGTGGTGAATAAATACTCATGAATTTTAGGCTGGGTGTGACACAGGCTGCCCCATGTCATCAAATTACTTTCTATAGCTCTTTCAGAAAACACTGAAGTAGGGCACCCCACTGTCCTGCTCTGACCTCTGGAGCCCCAGCCTAGGTCTTGGACACCAGGTGTGATGCTGAAGCTGCTGTACCTGACCAGGGCCTTGACTGCTCTCTAGGGCAGGGTGTGTGGCCGGTCGGCGCTGAGCTTACCCTGAGCCCCCGACCACTGGGCATCAAAGTGGGACCTTGAGCAAGGTTGAGCTCAGAGCCTTTAAGGGCTTTGGGACTAGCGTGCTGGGGGTCTTCCGTAACCAGGTGCTAAATGATCCCATATGTATCCCCTGCCTTTCCACATCACCTGCCTTCTGACAACAGTGTGTCTTTGGCTGAACTGCCCTGTGCGGCATTGCCTGGGGATGCCCGCCCCTGGCTTTTCTGTTCAAGCCACATTTTGATGGGTGTTTTCCTGTAAATCTGTGGCATGCGAAGAATTTCAAATAAAGTGGACTTGATTTAGAAAACCAGGCAACTGCAGTCATTTGGGGGGTACACATGCCCTGTTCTTTTTCCTGTGGCTCCCTCTCCAGCCCCAGGGTCCCTGATCACCCACTGCTCTGCAGGTGTTATGGGCTGACGCTGTGCTGCCTTGCCTGGGGGTACCTGGATGGAGGCAGTAGGCCCAGGGGGCGGGGCCTGGGTGCTCTGCACAAAGATCCAGACTTGGGAGGGGCTGCAGGGAGATGCTGGGCACCTGGGCTCCTGGGCTCCAAGCTCCTAGCTCCTGGCCAGACCCCAAGGTGAGTTACTGAGCCGAAATGGCAGGAGCCACCATCCTGCTCCAGTGTGTCTAAGCCGGTTGTACTAACTCAGCATGCACCCCTAGGCCCCCCACAGTCGTTTAGCTGGGAGTTGGAGAAAACTGGGGGACAGTGCTTGAGGAGACAGTAGGACTGACCCTCTATACTGCTGAAGCCAAACTCGACGGCAGAGACTAGGCAGGAGCACAGGTGCCGGACCAGGGCCTCTGTTACACATAGGTGACTGTATTTTCAGGCTGAGGAAGAGCCACGGGGCTTGTTCCCACTTCCAGTGAAAGGACTGGTGAGGTGCTTACTGCCCGGGGCAGGTATCTGGATGCACCCAGTGGTGGCTGACTGTTCCACGGCCTCCTGAGCCTCTGCTGAACTCTGGAAGCATCTTCACTCAGGTCTGGTTGATGCTGACTGCTGACTGGGGCCTCAGCTGGGCCTGTGACTGTAATGCTGACCCATGACCTCCTCTGTGCTCACCCCACCTGCTCGGTCAGGCTCCCTCACAGCATGGACCAGGCGTGCGTCTTACAGCATCACTTCCACATGTGAGTGAGGCCGTCACTGAGAACCCCGTGTTTGTGTTTGTGGGAAGCTGACAGAGCCCCACCTTACTTGCTGGGAGCGATGCTGAGGTCTTGTGGCATTTTTAGCAAGTGCATTGTCGGGGAGTGTGCCTGCACAGGGCCTTGTCCCCTGAGTGAGGCCAGATCCGGTTGGCCTTGTTGGCGTCAGGGGACCAGTCCTGTCATCCCCACCCTCTGGAGGACTCCTGCTTCCACGCACCTCCTAAGCAGACACTGCTGTTTTGTGCGGCGCTCCGGGCTGGGCTGGGGTGGTGGCAGGACATGAGAAGAGGCTTCCGTGGCCCTGAAGGCCAAGGGCCTGCCCTGGGAGTTACTTGGGGTGTGAGGCAGCCTGATCGTTGTGGACAGTCTTCAGCAAAGTCAAAGCAGCCTCAAGGGAAGGGCTGTTTGAAGAGATGAAAAAGCCAGGGCCCCCATTTGGCGCTCACAGCGGGGGCTGGCGGAGGGCAGTCAGCAGGATGGAAAGCTGCCACTGAACCAGGTTCTTTGTTGCCAGTGCTGAGTTTCCTGGAGGTGCTGGTGGAATCCTGACCTTTCTGAGGAGGGGGTCTTCTAGTCACTATGACTCTTGTTTGCAGAGGAGGCCCAAGGCCTGCCGGGTCGGTCAGCTGCCGGCCACACACCTACTGTGAGTGGGTAGTGAGTGCGTCACACTGTGCGCACAGCCAGGCTCACAGAGGCGCTTCCACACCCGCCCTGGACTGCGCCTGTGAGATGGCTGGCCGGAGCCACGTATAGGAGATGCTTCAAATGAATCTGCCTCTTCTCCCCCAGCTCAGAGGCAGCCGGGGAAGTGAGTGGACGTGGCTGAGATGAGGGTCTCCATGAAGAAGGATAAGGCAGACCCTTCCAAGGCACAGGAGGCCTGTGGTCCGAGGCTCTGCATCCAAACTTGCTCGGCCTAGCCTGGGGCACCAGCTGGCAGGACAGAGAAGGGAGGAGCAGAGGCAGGTCCCCGGGCCCACTCTGGGCTAAGTTCCAGGCAGGAGGGCTACGGGGCGGGGACGGTCTCTCCAGAAACTCTTCTTAGACCAGGTCTTTCTCTTAAAATGGCCCAAAGCCTCTTGTTTGCTGTCTCACCTTCGCCGGCCCATGGATTGTTGAGCATCCTCTGCGTTTCAAGGCTGGTGCCACTGAGGCCCGTGGCAGGGGCTGGGACTTCCTGGGATTTCCTCTCATTCGTGGCTGTCACAGGGCCTCTAGCTTTTGGCTCAGCAGCGCTCAGGCTACACATGCCCAGCAGGCGGGGAGTCACTGGGGAGGGGTCCAGGAGAGGGAGGCTACTCTGGGCTCTTCCGGGCACTCCCTCCCGCCTGGAGTGCAGGATGGAAGGACGTGCAGGGGCACAGCCCGTGCGGACAGGGCCCTGGGCTGACATGTCTGGCATCAGCGGCTGGTGAGGCCTCCCCTAGCGCAGCAGACCCTGCGTTCTGGGTCCACTCCCCACAGAGGACTGAGCAGCACTTCCGTGCCCCTCCAGAGACACACTTACGGCCTTTGTGCTCCTAATGCACACCAGTCATCCACACACGCTCACGTTCTTTCACGCCACATGCGTTCACACCGGTACAAATGGACCCACGCCTACATTTACCAACACACTCACGTGCGCACACACCCACACGTGACTATTCCCAGATACCCCCACATGCTGACACACACACTCGTACACACCTGCACGCACAGTCACACCCATGTCACACGTTTATGAGTTCTCACAAGCACATAGATTCACACATATATCCCCATGTACTCACATGAGCATGTGTGCACACACGTGCATTTGCACACACATTGAGATTCATACACTCGTGCTCACTCACATTCACACTCAGACTCTAGCTCCCCGTCTCTGTGCTCTCACAGCCATTCACGCTCAAAGGCAATATCATGAACGTACATAGTCACGCACTTAACACAGGGCAGAGTGATTGAGTTTACGTACCATTTTCTTAACACAACCAATTCCATTAAAGGTAAACTCTTATGTTCCTCCCAGGAAACTTAAAAAACTCAGGGATGTCGAACAAAGGGCAAGGAATCGACATGTTTTCCTCAGCCCAAAAGAACCCATGTTGGATCTTAGGACTCGCAGGTAAGCCGACCCCTGCATTGGAAACAGACCCGTGGCTGTGGTCGCCTGAGCCCATGGAGGAAAGCCAGACCCCCGCCCTGCTGCTGGCCAGTGAGATGGTGTCTTTGATGAGTCACTCACCTAAAGAAAATTGCTCTGAAAATCCTGTGCCTGACTGGTGTTTTCTTTCTTTTTTTAAGGAAAGGTGCAGGCAGGCATGAAGGTGAACAGAGGCAGGCAGAAAGAGGGAGGAGGAAGAAGCATTTATTTATTTTATTTAGTTGTTCATCTTGGTTGTCCCCCCTCCTACCCACCTACCCAACTCCAGCACGTGAACCCGGGTCCCTCAGATGTATGTGGACGCTCGTAACACTACATCCAGGGTGCACCTAGAGTGTGGCCCTCTCATCAAGAATAGATCCCATCTGTATCCAGTAAAAGAAAATATTGTTCACAGTCTACTGATTCCAGAAGCCAGGGCGTCATATGTGATAGGGTGACCAACTTAGGTTAGAAATAAACCCTCATGAGGGTAAGTTTGTGGAGAGCAAAATCTAGACCAATACAAGGACACACTGGCCACTAGATGGGGTAGGGATTTGAGGGGAGTGGGCTCCCCAGTGTGAGGCTGGAGCCCTGCCCCTGGGACCTAGGACCTGGCAAACGTGGGGTGTGGAGTGAGAGCCCAGCGTCACCCAGTGTGGGCCCAGAGCCTCTTTCTGGGAATCAGAGGGTGAGCCTTGGTGGTCTTCAAGAAAATTCTTCAAAGGCACAGAGGCAAAGCTGTGAGCCCTAAGTGGCTACCTTTGTTCCTCAGAAAAAACCCTGGCAACTCAGCTTCCACCCCCAAGGGCCACCCACTCCCCACTCGGGCCCCAGCCAGGGGACTCAGCCCAGATCCAAGCCAGAAAGCAGAGCTCCCCACCCACCAGGAAAGCGAGTATTGATTCTAACCTTTTCTTTAGGAAAAAATGGAAGCACCAGTTCAGACAATCACACAAACCAGCTTGACGAGTTTTCTAAAGTTTGGAGAAGCCGAGTTTTGCCACCCAGGACGCTCCAGCTCTGTGTCCCCCGCCCCCAGCCAAGCAGCCACTGGCCTCCCTGCTCAGGGATGCCAGGCACTGCTCTCTGAGTTGCTGTGTCTCATCTGGGCTCCAGCCCACCCCTTCTTCTCCGGACTGTTGATATTTGGGAGCGCCTGGGCCTGTTGGCCTGGAGCTTCCCACTGTCTGAATCTGGCTGACTATGGTCAGCCTTGGCTTTAGTTCTTCTTGGTTCAGACTTCATCCTTTTCAGTGATTTTGTTTGAAATGCAATTTTTTTTTAACCCCTGGCCCTGAGTCTCGAATCTGAGTCCAGAGGCTTTACATGGCCTGTACCTTAGCCATCTTAGCTGCCTGAGCCAAAGGGGTGCACCTGAAGTGTAATTTGGGGGTAGGAATACCCTCGAAGGATTCGATCATGAACAAGTCACAGCAGATTCCAAGTGTGAATGTCCCTATTACACCTGTTCCTCCCCCCTGAATCCACTGCTTTCACTTTCCATGTCTTTCTAGAATGAGAATACTAGCAAATATGAACATATATTCCATTCCTTCTCCCCTTTTTTATGTAATCCCAACCATTTTTCATGTGTCTGGTTCAGTGGCTTTAAGCTTATTCACTCGTGTAACCAGCACACCATCCATCCCTAGACTTTCTCACCCTCCCCAGCTGCAGCTCTCTGCCTTTTGAGAACAACTATCCACTTCCCTCCTCCAGCACCTGGCCGGGGACCCCCTCTTCCGCTTTGTGTCTCTAGGGCTCTCAGGTGAGTGGGGTCAGACAGTTCTATTGTCTCAATATTTGTGCCAATCTCCCCAGATTCATATATTAAAACCCTAACCCCCAAGGTGATGGTTTTAGGAGGTGGGGAGCCTGGGGATCATTAGGTCATGGGGTGGAATCCTCATAAATGGGATTCGTATCCTTAAACAAGGACCCTAAGAAATCCCTTCCTCCAGAACGTGTAAAAGCCTAATCAGCTTTCCCCTGTGGAATCTCATTCTGCAGGTTTGCTCTTTGGGTTACTCTATTACTTACTATGCATTAATTATATATTGATCTCTTATTTTGGTTAATTGATTTCCAGGTCTTTGGCTGGCCTGTTATGCACCCCAGCTCTCACTCCTGGCTGGCTGGACACAGAGGGGACGCAGCTCTGACAGACGCACCAGTTTGCTGAATGAGGTCACGTGGAGACACTTCTCTCCACCGGCCCTTCCAGGGAACCATGACAGAGCTAGTTCCCGGGGATCGAGGCCTGGGATATGGGGCAGGGCGAGTCGGAGCCCGGAACACTGGTGTTCCCCTCCACAATCGACGGGAATAGACAACCCCCAGGAAGCTGCCTGCCTCTGGGTGCTTTCCCGAGTTCTGGAAAAGTCATTTCTGATCATTTTTTGTCAGTTTGTCTTTGCTTTTAAAGAGAGGGTGACTTCTCAAAGGTTCTAACTTGGCCATTTTTGCTCCCTGCATGGTCCCTCTGTGGTCATTTTGACAGCTGTGTAACATTCCGCTGGCAACGTGTAGTCACTTACTTAACTCGTCCTCTCAAGGGGGTGTGAAGACGGGTCTTGGTCTTTTGTGATGACACACGCTTCTGTAAATTAGCAGCTTGAATCTCTGACATTTTACACGTGTGCCTGTGTTCATAACATAAATTCCTGGATATGGAATTGCCAGGTCAAAGGCTATCTACATCGGTAATTTTTTTTTTAAAGGAAAGGTACAGACAGGAATGAAGGCGAGGAAGCAGGCGAGTAGGAGGAGTGAGGAAGAAGCAGCATTTATTTTATCTGATTTAGTGGCTCATCTTGGTTGTTGTCCCCAGACCCGGGACGCGAACCTGGGTCCTTGGGATGTGCATGGACCGCACTCCTCTAGCAGGTCACCTGCATCTGTGACTTCCATAGGGTCCCAATCCCGTTGTCTCCTGCGGGGGTTGGTGGGACACTGCATTCCCGCCAGCAGTGTGCTAGGTTGTCTGTTTCCACAGTCTTGCCAATAGAGGGTGTTCTCTAGCTTCTAGATTTTGCTGGTTGGGTAGGTGAAAAATACCATCTCTGTAACTGCAAAGAGCATTTCTCTTCTGAGCAAAGTTGAGCATCTTTTTATACATTTGAAAGGATTTCTTACCTTGTTTGTTCCTTTGCTTTAAAGGTGTTCTGTGTTAGACACATGAGGGCCTTTGCTTTCATACAGATAAATGTTTGCTTCCCAGCACCTCTCGCTGCTGGCCCAGTGTGCTCTGCACAGAACGGAGACCGTGGCGGGCACACGTGCTCTGAGGTGCCTTCGGGAGCGAGGCCAGGGCCCTGGGTCCTCCAGGGGGACCTGGCTGTCGGGTGAGCCAGCCTCCAGGACACGCAGATCCCAGTTGTCCTCTCCGATTGCTTACACGTCTCCTCTGTGTGGGTCGCCTTCCTTCTCCCGTGACTTTGGCCAACTTCACCATGCTCCATGAGAGAGGCGGACTTAGTGCCTCTAGGGACTGTCCTGGGGTCCCAGCCCTTCTAGAAAGAAGGCACCACCCGCTTTTCCTCATAAAATAATGCTCATTGGGAAAACATAGCTAATACAAAGAAGTAAAAGGAAAACTACTATTTTTTGTTAAAGGAAAGGTGCAGGCAGGAATGAAGGTGAGCAGAGACAGGTAGGCAGGAGGAAAGGAGGAAGAAGCACTTTATTTATTTTATTTAGTTGTTCATCTTGGTTGATCCACCCCCCAGCCCCAGGAAACGAACCTGGGTCCTTGGAATGTAAGTGAACTGAGCTCTCATCCAGAGGTGGCAGACCAAACTGCTATTCCACCATGTCTCACCATTTTTTGTAAGAGGAAGGAGGCAGGCAGGAATGAGTGAAGCAGGCAGGAGCCAGGCAGAGAGAAAAGAGAAAACAACATTTTTACTTATTTAGTTATTCATCTTGGTTGTTCCCCCTGGTCCTAGGTCAAGAACCTGGGTCCTTGGGCTTTATGTGGATTATGCTCCCACAGTCACATAATTAACACCTAAGCCACCAGGGTCCACCTCTTCAATGCTTCTTAAGCAAAGACCCTGACTCTGATATTTTATTTTTGAGTAGAGGTACAGGCAGGAATGAAGGCAAGTGGATACAGACAGGCAGGAAGAGAGAGGAGGAAGAAGCATTTATTTATTTTATTTAGTTGTTCATCTTGGTTGTCCCCGCCTGGCCCTAGATCTTGAACTCAGGTCCTCAGGATGTATATGGGCTGTGCCCAGTAGCCTTGTCCACTAGGCCACCAGGACACACCCCTGACTCTATGATTTAAAATATTTCCTGGATGCAGTAGGAACAAAAGTGGTATTATATATCTGGACTGTCTGTTTTCATTCATTCATTCATTCTTTAAATGTTTCCTGAGCACCAGCTAGGTCCCAGGCTTTGCCCTCATTCTAACCTCACCATCAGTCACTGTGTGACCTTTTGTGGACCCCCTGCCTCTCAAAGCCTCAGTTCCCTCACCTGGAAAATAAAGATGTAATAAGAAATGTCCTCGAAGGGCAAATCTATAGTAAGGGAAGGTAGGGTGCACTCTGATGGAATAGCCAGTAGGTCTGCTGCCTCTGGCCAAATGCAGTCCATGTGCATCCCAAGGACCCATCCCGGAACGGAAGAACAGCCAAGATGTACAACTACAATTAAAAATAAATGGAAGGCTGCTTCCTCTGCCTTCCTGCCTGCCTGCCTATTTGCCTTCATTTCTGCCTGCACCTTTCTAGAGAGAGACAGAGAGATACAGAGGGAAGGTAGACTGGTGGGTGCCAAGGACTGGGAGGCAGAAGGAGTGGGGAGTGACTGCTTCTAGATACAGGGTTTCTTTTTAGGGGGATACAAATGCCTGGAATTAGTGGTAGTGTTTGCACAATTTAGGAAGATACTAAAAACTCACCAGGTTTTGTATTGTTTAATTGTGCATGATATCTCGATGACAAGAAGATGCTAGATGGGCAGCGATCCTGAGAAGGTCTGGCTGGGTCAGACCCTTTCCCAGGATGGCTCCTTTGCATGATGCTGGTTATTGGTGGGAGGACTCACTTCTCACCAGTGACCTTCCCCCCGGGGTGGCTTGAATGTCCCCTCTTATGAAGCTGGTTCGCAGGAGTTATTCTCCCCACCTTCCTGGGTCCACACAGGCCTGGAGATCTCATTTTATGTGCCATGCAAGCCAGATGGGGTTCGGCTGAAAAATAAACAAACCCAGGTATAGTCAGCCAGTGAGTAGAAACGTCCATCTTCACGGCCCCTCATCTCACAGCCATATTTAATGTTAATGGTGAAAGCTGGGTAGGACTGGGTAGGGCTCTTCCATTGTGCAAAGCGTACACTCTAGCAGGAACACAAAGACACATGGTGATCAGCCTCCAGGAGGTGCCCTATGATCCCTGCCTCCTGCTTTTCTTGTGAGTGGACTCAGGGTGCCAGTGTGTCCAGAGGTTGGTTCAGGAAAGAATTCAAAGACATAACAGCACATGGCAAGTTTATTAGAAGCACAGAGACACCATCTCTCTGTGGGCAGTAAAGCTACAAAAATGGAATAAGGCTCGGTAGGGCCTTATATACCTGGGAAATGGGGTTTCCATGTTATGGGCTTATGGGGAATGGAGAATGGATGTATAGGTAACAAGGATATATCTTTTCTGCTAGCATGGCCTGCTGCTTGCGCTGGCTGGCACTAACTTATTTGCTAGTACTAGCTTATCTAGTCGTGCTGGCTTATCTTTAGCCTGCCTGCAGCTAGGACGTATCAGTCTGTCTGCTGAGGGCTTGTGCGTCTGTTTCCTTGTTATCCAGACACCCGCTTTTCCCTGTTTCCAATTTCCCAGGTCCCTTCCTGGGTTGAAGAGCCTGACCTGTGTGATGAATAGGATGTTGCAGACATGATGGCATTGAGGTCCCAAAAGATATTCCATTTCTAGCTTCCTTCTTCCTGGGTGGCCGTGACCATTCTGTCTGCAGAGGCCCAGGGCTGAGAAGCTGAGGCCTCCTGCCAACTCCCCACCAGTGATCCGCCCTGGGCGGTGGAGCCTCCAGCCCAGCCAGTCTTGGGATGACAGCTGCCCCAGAAGACAGTGAAGCAACCTCACGGGAGCTTTTGCCAGGGACACCCAGGGAAGGCACCACCCCTGAGCTCATAAATGCTTTTTGTTTCAGGCAGTTATGTTTGGGGGTAATTTTTTGTACAGCGTCAGGGAACTCATGCAGATAGCCACCTAAACAACTGTCCCCAGGTAGGGAGTGATAAAGGCCACTGGAGAGGGACAAATACATTCTTACAGGATTTGAGTGGAAAAGGGCGGTGTTTCCACACACACAGGAAAGAGGTCTCGACGATCACCACCGCTACTCAAAGTTATGTACCGAAGCATCATTTGGAGGAGGGAGGAGGTATGCATGAGGCAGACGTCACCTCATGAGTCGTCAGCTGCTGGCCTCTTCATTTTAGGAGTATTCCGATGAGTCTATTAAATCTAAATGCTTATAAGTAGAATAATAGTGGGCTGTATTTATAAATTGCTCACCAAGTATCTCGATTAACTCATTTTATGTCCACAACCTATGAAGTGAGTACCATTATTCCTGCGTTTTTAACCAGCCAACCCCCAGTTTTCCCAGTCACCCTGGTCCACGAGAGTAGTGGCCTCAGTTCCCCACTTGACACTTGGTGCCCTGCAGGCGTGGTTGGCTTGGGTTGAGTGGTCTCTCCTGCCTTTTCACATCAGCTGTAAATTTGATCAGCTGACTTTTTTTAAGGAAAGGTCCTAGCAAGAATGAAGGTGAGTGGAGCCACGCAGCCAGGAAGATAGAGGAGGAAGAAGCACTTTATTTTATTTAGTTGTTCTTCTTGGTGGTTCTCTCTGGCCCTAGGTCTTGCAGTGGGGACCTTGGGATAGATGAGGATTATGCCCAGCCTCTACCTCCCAGGGCGCGCCAGATTGGCTGACCTCTGTGCCTTCGCGCTGATGATGAAACACTGGGTCAGCTGCTAGAGTCCTGTGACCCCCCCTCCTCAGACTTAAGACCTCCAGCAAGAGCCGCCTGTAAAGCCCTGCCTGTCCTGTCTGGGTTCCTACTATTTCATGGTGAACACTTGGGAGCATTCGGCCGGGCGTCTGCTCGGCTCAGACATGGATTCACCATTTCTGCATAGGCAGATGCCTCTTCCACTCCCTGTCCCTCTGGGCCCCCAGATACTTAAGGGTGAGATTTCTCTAGAATGAGTGAGGCCTTGGGGAACCCTGCCCTGGCTTGTGCCCCGCTGTCTTGCTGGGGGGCAGCAGGGATGTCCCGGAAACCTTGCTGGGGGGCAGCAGGGATGTCCCGGAAACGCAGGGCACAGCTATGGGTCAGCTCTCTGCTGTGTCTCTGGCCCCGCCACTGGCGGCTCCTTATCTGCTCAGCCAAATCCTGAAACGGCCCACCTGTTTTTCAGTTTGTGGTTTAGGTTTTGTTGTTTTCTTTTAGGAAGTGAAATGAACGACACGGGCTCTGGAAGGGGAAGATAAGCTTGGGTCTGCCAGAGGGTGTCTGCTGGAAAAAAATCTCTTTGAACTGGCAGGCGGTGCTTTTCCCTGTGCTCAGGTTGGGGGGATTGGGCCGCATCCTTGGGAGAGAATTGGAGGAGGAGTGGGCACAGTGCTGGGGCAGGATTCTGCCCAGATGGCTGGGAGTCTGGTGAGCAGGGGACTGGAATGCGTGCCCAGGACAGTCACCTACCCTGTTCACCCACCCACTCCTAGGCTAAATTTCCCAGATCTTCTGTTGCTGTTTAAAATACAACTTGATCCTCCCTGGCATGGGAGTGTCATTCTTTGCTTTATTGTCATCTGGAAACCATTCTATTTGGTTTCTGAGGGGGTCTCATTGCCACACTGAGTCTTGCGGGAATCCCATTCTCGCCCACTGTATCAGGATGTGTTTGGTAGCCAAGAATAGAAAACCTTGCTCAAAATAGCCCAACAGTAAAGGTAATGATATGTGTAGACTTCAGGTCCGGGTTGATCCAGCAGCTAAGTTATATCTAAGAATTCAGTTTGGAGTAGCACCCAGTGAACTGGGCTGTGGGATTCCTTGTTTCTTCCTACATCTGAACAGATTATGACCAGGATGAGAACACTCTGATTTTAGACCAGGGGTTATCAGAATGGGGCTGGGACAGATTGGATTTTTTTTTTTAAGGAAATATACAGGAAGAAATGAAGGCGAGTAGGTAGGCAGACAGAGAGAGGAGGAAGCATTTTATTTTATTTTTATTTTGTTGTGCACACTGTTTGTTTTCCTCACTGGGTTTATTTTCCTTACCCCTCCAGGAGCTGTTTCCCTGGACTCGGGACTCCAGGCCAGGGGTATGTGGCTTGTGTCCTTTGGAGGCGATGGACCTAACCAGCACTCCATCAGGCCATGACACTCTTTTTTTTTTTTTTATTGAAGGAAAGAGACAGGCAGAAATGAAGGTGGGCAGAGGCTGGGGGCAGGAAGAGAGACGAGGAGGAATCATTTTATTGTTTTAGTTGTTGTATCTTGGTTGTTTCTCCCCAACCCTGGGTTGTGAACCTGGGTCCCTGGGATGTACATGGACTCCATTCAGCTAGTGGTAGCTGCCTTAACTGCCAAGCCACCAGGGCATTGTGGAGTGGCTGGATTTTGAGGAGCACACCAAGTCCACTAAGCCCTTTTCTGATCACAAGTGTAATGCCCACTGAGGACTGACTGAGCTGATCTGAGCTGACCCGTAACCATCAACCTGAGGGCTGTGTGTTCTCAGAGGAGACATCCTGTTCTGAGACCTGGCACCTGGTGCTATCCTGGCCCCATCTCCAGCACTCTCCCTGTGTGCCAGCGCCACCCATGCCTGTCTCCTCTCAAGTGCTCTGATGCTCCGGACCTGACCCACCACCGGGCCTTTCACAGCCTATGCCCTCTGCCTGATGTGCCAGAAAGAGAAAGACAGAGACACACAGAAACAGAGAGGGAGACAGACAGACACAGAGAAAGACAGAGGCAGAGAAGGGAGGTCAGCAGGTTAACGTGGGGTGGAGAGGGGAAGAGGGGAGGCCTGGCTGTGCCCGGACTTGGCCAGCTCCGCTGATGCAGATGTTTAGTTTAACTGCTCTCTGGGTGGAGTGGGCCCGGGTCCTCAGCTCTGCTGTTTTGAGTGACCAGTGGGGCTGTCTGTGTCTCCAGTGCGGCAGATGGGGCAGCTTTCTTTCCTCTCCTGGTGTGACCAGCCTCCCCTTTGGGGCCAGAGGAAGTTTGGGGCTCAGGGACTTTTGGAGGATCAGTGCAGGGGTGCAGGGGTGCAGGGCTGGAGTGGGCCCTGGATCAAGACCTAGCTGAGTATGACCCAGGGACTGGTGGACATCAGGGGAAGGGGTAGCCAAAGTCAGGTGGGAGAAACTGAGGCCCTAGATATGCGGATTAACCCAAGACCCCAGTTCACTTTGCGGCAGGACCAGGGTGCCAGCGGCCCCTCTGGCCATTGCCCCATCCCCTGCCCTGTCTATGAGCCATCCTAGGGGTCTCCAGAAGGACTCCGATGCCCTCTTTCTGTGGACTGAGGGCCAGTGCGCCCTGCTCAGGGCTATGCAGGACTCATGGGGCTAATGTTAGGACTGGTGGAGGACTGGTGTTGCCTCACTGGGCATGGCTGGCCCGCGGGTTCCTGGGGGACCCTAGAGCTGGGGGAGGAAGGCGGGGGTGCCTGGAGGGGACAGGACTTAGAAGGGGGGCCCACAACCAGGTCAGCAAATATCTCCTTAAGGCCCCGGCTCAGCCCAAGGACGCATGAGGACCCAGTCATGGCACAGCCAGCACCTCGGTAATAATGGGGCCCTAGGGAGGTCATAGGAGGTAGAATGTTCTGGAAGGCTCTGCTGAATAGAGACAGAGAAATTGGGAAAACCATGCTCAGAGCCCCCAGGTGGAAACACAGGCCTGGGTGTCCTGTCCCAAGGGATGGTCTGGGGCACACGTGTGGACCGGGGGCTGTGAGCAACTGATCTGGAACTGGGCTGTGACAGTGCCCTGGTGAGAAGTGATGGCCACTCACATGGGGGTAACA
The DNA here is from genome assembly GCA_004363575.1 of Solenodon paradoxus. Classification (NCBI taxonomy): domain Eukaryota; kingdom Metazoa; phylum Chordata; class Mammalia; order Eulipotyphla; family Solenodontidae; genus Solenodon; species Solenodon paradoxus. The sequence goes on along the minus strand of RJWH01004919.1, from coordinate 19,344 downwards.
GTTATCAGGGGAGGGGTGGATGCCGGCCAGAGGTGCAGAGGAGCCGGGGAGGGTGACAGGCCCTCTCTTCTAGGGCTTCATGTATGGGGGAGGTCAGTGTGTCTGAGAGCAGGACCCAGAAGCTTTGGAGAGACAGTGACTTAGGTTGGGCCTGTGGTGAGGACAGGGTGCTGGGCACAGATGCCTGAGCTCTGGGAGTGTCAGGCAGGAGAGGGTGCAGGGGGTTAGTGCGGATAAGGGGAGAGGAGGGCAGGCCTTTAACTGGGGGACTGGGGAGTTGTCCCCGGAAGAGGGGACACCCATCTCTGTGCCTCTTCCCTGGACCTAAGGTGACAGATGGGCCAGCAGGTGTCAGCAGAGCCGGTGGAGTCTGTGTGGATGGTAGGTACCTATGGCCCCTCTTCAGGGGCCTCCTCTACTGTGTGTGTCCCCCCGCCCCCACCACCAGTGCCAGGCCCAGAGGGGCCCTCAGAGCCACCTCAGCCAAGAGCCTGGGACAGTGCCCCCCATGGCCATGGTGCACAGCTGGGAACAACAGAAGGTGGGGGGGGGCGGAGCGGCTGCTCCCCTCCTGCGGCAGTGAGAACCCAGCCTCGAGTACTGTGGGAACCTTGCTCTGAGCCTCAGTCTCCCCACCTGCAAACTTGTGCCAAGGACAGTGGCCAGGGACCTGCCCGGAGCAGGGTGAGTCTACCCCTGTCTACCCCTCAGGGCCCCTGAAGCACCTCTGGGTCAGAAGCCAGTGTGCCTGGAAGCGGGTTCACATGGGTACCACCCCAGTGCCCGCGGTGGGCAGCCTGTTCCCGTGGCGGTTCCAGGAACCGAGCCTCTGGTACAGACGGCACCGGGGCCCAGGGAGCATGAGACCCTGCCGTGCCCGCCGGCTGAGCCTCAGGTGGGTCCTAAAACCCCTTGAAGACATCCCCCAGCCTGGCCAGGTGACTGACAGGTGGGGAAACTGAGCTGTGTGGTGGAGGAAGAGCTTGTGGGTGGGTTCCTGTTGGGACTGATGGTTCCCTATAGCTCCTCCCCCATGCTGCTCTTTTCCAGAAGTCCAGAGAGGCTGCGGAGGGAGCGGTTTGGGTGGGGGGGCATCTTTTCTGCCAAGTCGCTACCCAGTCCGGGGTGGGGGCCATGGGGAGCCCCAGCTCACGTGCATGCAAACACCCTAGATCCCAAGCCAGAGAGTCAGGGACGTACTTTACTCTGCAGCCAAAATGGAGGGCTGACAGCCTGGGGTACCTCCTGGACGCCCCCCACCCCCTGCTCTGGATCCCTCCCTCCCAACTCTGACATCTGTCTTCGGTCAGAACACAGAGAGGGATTTTTGCGCAAGGGATCTATTGAAGGCCCCAGGGAAAGCGTCTTGGGCAGTGAGGGAAACAGGTCAGGGTGGGGAATATCTTGGTTTGGATGTGATCTTGGCTGGACCTGTCCCTCTTCAGGTACTTCCAGGTCATCATCACATTGAGGTTGGCGCCACACTTGTCCATCATTGGCTGGAAGAGCATCCTGTGCTACTGTGACCAGCACCACAAATTGGGTGGCTTAGAACACAGACGTCTGTCTCATTCCGGAGCTGGAGGTCACTCAGGTGTGAGGAAGGCCCTCTCCACCTGCAAGGAGTGGTGCGGATCTGGAGCTCCTTCCCTGCATGACACTCCTCTCACCTCAGCCTAAGAGCACCAGTCGTGGGATTAGCAGGTCACTGGATGACCTCATCTGAATGTGAATCCAAATAAGGTCACAACCAAATAAGGTACCAGGTTAGACCATCTAGTAGTATTGGGGAACACAAGTCATTCACCAACACTGGCTGTGGGAGACCCCAAGTGGAGGAGGGGACAGGTGTGTCACCTCAGGAAGCCAGTCCCCTCAGCAGAGGACAGTTTCTGAACAGGGTGGTGACCCATAGCAGCCCAGATGCCCAGAGGCAGGAGAGGGCGCAGCAGTGGAAGAGGGCCCCTGGGCCGGACAGCAGAGTGTCCATCACCCAGGGGGCTGGGATGAAGGAGCAGATCACGCAGGGGTTGCCTTCAGAGGAAGGGCATCGCTACACCTGCCAACAAGGAAAGAGGGAGCAGCACCCAGCGCCGGTGGAGGGCCTGTTGGCTGGGGGTGCACTGGGTGGTGTTGGGAGGTGGGGCTGCATGGTCCACAAAGGGCCCCCAGGGCCACAGCCATCCCCCCGTGCTTTAGCAAAGTGGAAGGACCATGTGGGGCCATCTTCCTTTGATGTACAGAAGGAACAGCTGGGCTCGGAGCCCCTCAGCTGCTTTGGAAAGGCTGCTTGTTGTTGGAAACCGCTGGGAAAATGGGGCTCCGGTGACCCATTCCCAGAGGCCCTCAGAGTGGAGAGACGGGGGTCCTGCAGGAAGGCCCAGCCTCGGGGCACCATGTTCTGCCCGCTCTCCTGGGGGGCTGGGACCCACTTCAAAGTCCACTGCGTCCAAGTCATGAGAGGAAATCATCAAGGACAGGTCATGCCAGAATGAGCAGAAGACCCTCCACAAACCATGACACCCCTCCCCCAAACACTTCCTTGGGTGAGGAAAGTGAAATTCACTTCAAAACAGTGTTTATGGTAAACAGCTTGTGGCCCATGGCCGCAGCCAGGGTGGGTAGAGGGAGGTCCATTCCCGAGGGGGGTCCTTTGGGAGAAGGTGCCTGAATTGGGCCGCTTCAACACTGAGCTGTCTCTCCACGCGCGAGGGAGGCCGAGTCCCGAATCCAGGTGTGCCGGGTCCATCCTCCCGGAGATTCCAGGGGAGCGGCTGTTCCAGGCTGTGCCCCAGCCCCTGGCTGGTGCACACATCTGTGTGCGCGCATGTGTGTACGCGTGTGTTCTGTCTCTGATAAGGATGCTCGTCAATGAATTTAAAGTCCAGCTTCCTCCAGGAGAGCCTCTAATCACAGCTGCAATCTCCGAATCAGGCCAGGCTGTGTGTGGACCCACCTTCTGGGGATACTCACCTGCGGGTGGTCGGGGGAGACCGACCTGTCAAGCTGAGAGGTTATGTGGTCAGGATGGTCAGTGATCAAAGCGGGGACAGCTGGTGGGTCCCACTGGTGTTGATTTGGGGACTTCCCAGAGCAGTGGTGGGCGACGCTGTGGACGTTGAGGGCTGAGAGCAGGCAGGAGGAGGTGGCCCTGCCTGCCCTGCACCCCTGCAGGAGCTGTGGCGTTTCACCAGCTGGGGTCAGGGTGCCCATGTCTGCCTGTAGAGCGGGCCCCGGGAAGCCATGACCTGGGTAGTCATGTGCCCGTTGTTCCTGTGGGTGCCCGCAGGTGATGCCTGGGGACTTTGGGCGCCTCCCGCTCTCGGCTAAAATGATCCCAATTAAAGTGGGAAGCTGGCGTCTCCTGGGGCCTGGAGCCCGCCTCTGCCTTGGCAAGTGGAGGCTTTCAGATCCCCAGGGACTCAGTCTCCAGGGACAGAGCAGTTCCAGGAGGAAAGGAGCCAAATGAAACTCCCCATGACTCTGTGCCAGGATCCTTGCAGGAGCGCCCCAGTCCACCTGGGGCCCCTCAGGACTGAGGATCACCCTGCCCTCCTAGGAGGTAAGGAGGGGGTGGGACAGGGTGTCCGGCAGGGACGGGATGGAGGCCTTCTTTGGAAACTGCCACTGTAATGGCCATGGCTGGGGGCAGCCTGTTTTCATGGCTGTGAGTGCCAGCGACACTTCTCATGAAGAGTTATGAGGTGCTGTTGGGGTGTCAGGGTGGTGGGCTTTGTGGAGACCACCACTCAGGAGCCTGTAATGGACACGGTTGCTACCCACCAGCCTCTCTGGAACCTTGCTTCCTTTCCATTTTTAAAAATCGAGTGAGCGCATCCTGGTGATTTAGTGGCAAAGTCCACAGCCTCTGGCCGGAGCAATCCACATACATACCAGGGATCCAGGTTTGGGACCCAGGGCAGGAGAAAAACCAAGATGAATAACTAAATAAAAATAAATAAATTCGGCCCACCCTGGTGGAGCCGTGGTGAAGTCAGTCACCTCCAAAGGAGCCCAACACACTCAGCCCTGGGTTCGAGTCCCGGGTCTGGGGGAAAACAACCAGTGTGAACGGCTAAATAATAAAATAAAGTGCTTCTTCCTCCAGTCTCCTCCTGCCTGCACCTTCTTTTAAAGACATAGTTTCAGTTCAGCAGCATGAAGTGTGGGAGCCCCATCCAACCGCAGAACCGTCCACCTTACAGTGAAAGTCCATGCCCCCGAAACACTGATCCCACCTGACTCCCGCTGTCTGGTCTCAGGCTCTGGGCTGGACTTGCGTCCTTTTGTCACCGCGCTGTGCTCAGAGGCCTCCCTCAGTTTCTGTAGTCACCCCATCTGTGTGACAGAGCAAGTCCCAGGAAGGTGCCTCTGCCCCAGGCAGTGGACCAACTCCCCTCCCTGGGGTGGCCTCTCCACTGCCCTTGACATGTCTCTGGACATGTCCTCAGTTGAAGGCTCAGGTCCCAGGACAGAGTGGATACAGTGCGACAGAACTGAACAGCCAGCCGTGCTTCCTGCTCTCACCTCGGCCTCTGCCGCCCACCCCACACTCCTGAGCACTGTCCCCCAGACCATCCTGAGCACCGGGACAGGCCAGCAGGGACTTGGGAGGCCAAATAGCCTTAGAGTCTGGCTGATGAGGGAGGAAGGAAGGAGCTCTGCCTGCTGGTTTCCTCTGTCATCTCACTCGCCTGACTTCCCGGGGCACAGACATTGTCCCCCGGGCTCTTACCTTCATCTGCATTTTGTAGATGAGGGAACAAATCCCAGGAGCTGCAGCCAGGCCCGGCCCAAGCACAGGCTGCCTCCCCAGCCCTAGCCATCCCTCCCGGGACAGCTTGCCTGCTGTGGCTGCCTGGCTTCCCAGAGGCAGCCGCAGCCGTTCTTCAGGTCAGGGCTGAGCCGCGGTGGCACTCTGACATCATGAAGGCTGCCTGCTATGACTACCTGTCAGCGTGACCACACGATCCCCTGGCCAATGGGACATGAGACGACGTGGGGGGAAGGTTTTCCTTCCCCACAAAAAGAAAAGGAAGCAGTGAGAGTTTTGCTGCCTCCTTCCAGACTCAGGATGCACTCTGTTGGGTGCCCCAGAGGTTTATCTGAGACAGAAGTTGAGGGCAAGGGAGGAAGTGCCTGGGGTGGGAGCAGTGAGGTAGGAGTGGGTGGAGCCTATCGAAGGTGTGTTCCTGTGCAGGTGACCACTGTGGATAACTCACACCTGTGAGTCTGCCATTCGAGGGCAAGGAACTCCCATCAGTTACTGTGGGGGACTGCCCTGAAGGGCGCTACGTCCCACTCACCTTGACGGGTTCTGGGCACTGAGAAAGCCCCAAGATAACAGCTGATGCCAAAAGTTGGCAGTTCAACTGCACACAGAAATGCCAAGAATGAGGGGATGTAGATAGAATGTCTGGCTCTTTCGCAGCTATTTTGTTAGAGTGAAGCAGTGGCCTAGAGAACAGCATTGACATCAGAGATGAATAAGCTGCTGAATTAAATACCTCAGTTCCCCTGATTTAGGTTCTTGTCATGTGTGGACATCAAGGCCTGTTTTGCTTCAGTCTTCAGTCAGATTTTCTGTCATTTGTAACTAAAGGCATCCTAATGGGTAAGAAGTGGCTCAGAGAGGGTGGGGACCTGCCACAGGCTGCATTAGTGCAAGCTCATGAGTAGACCGGGCATTTCTGTCAGAGCTCACGTAACCTTCTCACCCCCAGGAGGCCTTGGAGGATTTTCCCGTTGCCCCAACTCTGATACCCCACCATGGTCACCCCCTGGGGGCTGCGGGTGCAAGGGCGCATCCAGGTGAACACCAGCCCCTCTGGCCATCTACGTCTGCTCAGAGGGGATGTTCATAGAGGGTCACGTGTCAGGCCCAAAGGCTTGGCTAGCCAAGGCTTGGGTCGCATCCTGAGGCCCCTCCTCCCTGTGTGAGCCGGGCCCCAGCTTGGGGCTGGCCTGTGGGGTGGAGGTGGGGCAGGAGCCTCAGAGTAGAGACCAATCAGAGGAGACAGAGCCTGGCCAGAGAGCAGGTGGATATCTTCCAACAGCCCTTGGGAAGGGTCTGTTCCAGGCCTCTGCTGGTGCTCTTTGGCGGTCCTCGACTTGTGTGTCATTTCAATCTCTGTCTTCATTGTCACATGGCTGCCTTCTTTAGTCGAGTGTCTGTGTCCAAATCCCCCAGTTCTTATAGCACATCAGTCACTGGATTAGGGTCCACCCCCAAATCTAGTGTGACCTCCTTTTACTGTTATCTTTGTTTTTTACTTTAACATCCAGCCTTGGGTCTCAACCCGGGTCCTCAGCTGCCTGAGCCACGAGTGTGTGTGGAGTGTGTGTGGCTTTTTTAAAAAAAGGCAAGGTGCGGGCAGGAATGAAGGCGAGTAGGCTGGAAGAGAGGAGGAAGAAACACTCCATTTAGTTGTCCATCTTGGTTGTTGCCCACCCTCCCAGCCTTGGTCCTGGGGCATGAGCCCAGGTCCTTGGGATGTGTGTGGATTATGCTCCTTTGGAGGCGGTAGAACTGTTACTTCATCAGGATACACTGCCAACTGCATCTTAATTATAACCATCTTAATGACATCTACAGAGACCTTATTTCCAAATGCGCTCCCCTTCTGAGGTTGCACGGACATGAATTTGGGGGGATGCTCTTCACCCCAGGAAGGATCTGAGGTGCCCCCTGTCCTTCCCCCCACGGCCCTGGCAGACCACTGACTGCTCCCCAACTCCAGCTGTCCACCAGCCTCTGACACTCCCTCCTGCACTGTCTTCACAGCCAGGCCATTTCCCTGGGGAGCCTTAGGGCCCTGGCCCTTGAGCTGGGCCAGGTGAGAAGAGCTGAGGAGCAGGCTCGATACGGATCAGCTGTGCCTCTGCCAGGTCTCAGGCCTCTGCTGGGGCCAGGTGTGTTTTCTATAGCCACCATCTAGTGCCACTCACACTTCGGCTTGGGGTGGTGACCCAAGCTGAGTTGTTCCCTCAAATGTCTATGCAGGACCTCAGAATGGGACTGCATTTGGAGATGGGGACTTGAAAGATGATTAAGGTAAAATGAGGTCACGTGGGTGGGCCCCAATCCCACGTGACGGGGGTTTTTCTAAGAGGTTAGCAGGACAGAGACACACGCAGAGCGTTGGCTGTGCGAGGACACAGGGAAGATGGTTTCCACATGCCAAGGAGAGAAGCCTCAGAGGAAGGCAGCCCCACCTGGGTCTCAGGTCTCCCCCACCCTATAGAACTGAGACAATGACATTTTGTCATTCGCACTGTCCCATCTATGCTGCTCACATCAGCAGCCGGAGCTGATGAAGATGGCTGTGGGGCAGCTGTGAGTGGATCAGGATGCCCCGTTATGGGCAGCACAAACCTTAGAGTGTCTGCAGTTCTGGGACAAGTGCGGGAGGGCACCGAGAGCAGTGGCGGGGGGTTACCTGAACTTGCAGTGGAGTTTGGAGGCACTACCAACAGAGGGAAGTGGGGTGCCTGGGAGGACTCCTAATTAATGAGCGCCCAGCAGATGGTCTGGGCAGTGTTGCTGGTAACAAGTGACCCTGATGCCCGATGGCTTAAAAACACCACTTGGCTTGTGGAGTCTCTGGGCCAAGAATTCAGTGGAGGTGGCTTGTTTCTGGCCCATGATTACTGGGGACTCAGTGAGGACTACTCAGAGGCTGGGGACACAAATCATCCGGAGGCATCTTCTCGCGCCCATGTGGTGGCTGCTGACGGCAGCTGTCCGGACCACACCTGACACTCACACTCCTGTTTTCCTGTGTGGCTGGTGCTTACTCACAACATGGCGGCCACAGCAGGGTGGGCTTGACAGGGGAGCCAGGGAATCAGACCTCACTCTGAATCAGCCTCTGAGTTACTCAGTATCCCTTCTGCCACATGCTGTTGGTACAAGCAAGTCACAGACCCAGATTCATAGATCCCAACTCTTGATTGGAGAACTGGCAAGATTCCAGGAGAGCACATAGGGTGGGAGGTTTTCCAATGCTTTTAGGGAGGCATCATTCTGACCTGCGTCCATTTTCTCCTTCTGTGTGTGTCTCGTGTCCATTTCCCCTTTGTCATAGGACCCCAGTGCTAGTGGATTAGGGGTCACTCTCCTGCATCTTCACTGATTGCTACAGCAAGTCCATTTCCAAATGAGGTCCCATTCTGAGATACTAGGGTCCTCACCATCTGCATGTGGGGACGCAGCCCATGTGGTCAGAAGAGGTGGTTCAGCTTGGTGGCGTGAGATGCTCACGAGCGCCGAGAGCTCCAGGACTTGTCTCTGGAGAAACCCAGGTTACACGGAGACCCCACAGCTCTGGCTGAGGACCTGGCCAAAGGCCGCACCCACACCAGCCACGTTCATGAGGGAGATTCCAGAATGTTTTCCCCTTTCAATCCCCTGCCCTCCAGTCTCGCCATCCGAACCCCGGACATCATGGAGGCTCTGGTCCCTCCCTCTCCCAGTGGGTTTCCACTGACTCACTGTGGGGGCTCTGGAGGTCCCATCCTGCCGGCTGCCCCTGGGAAAGGCGACTTCCCAGGCAGAGTGGGGACCCGGGGCAAACCAAGGTCCAGCTCCACCTTCCACCCTTGCCCTTCGTCTGCGGAAGTGGTTTCAGTGATGTTCACGGTCCTGACTCTACTGGATGAGGGCCAGATGGCAGATGAGGGCCACCCCGTCCTGAGCAGGGTGGAGCCCCACGGCTATGTTGGGGAGAGCGCTTCTTCCTGCTGAACAGCTGGCCGGGAATTTTCAGGAATTGCGCAAACGCGTTGCTAAACATAGTTATTACTACAAATCAGATGCTAGAAACTTACAGTTCAAGAAACTACGCTGAGAAAAGATCCAGGCGTGCCTGGTGGAGATGCGGTCTGGGAGGCGGGGTGGTGAGGCGTCCAACAGCCAGGATGAATAACTAAATAAACATAAAGTGCTTCTTCCTCCTCTCTCTTCCTGCCTGCCTCTGCTCGCCTTCACTCCTGCCTGCACCTTCCCTTAAAAGAAAGAAAGAAAGAAAGAAAGAAAGAAAGAAAGAAAGAAAGAAAGAAAGAAAGAAAGAAAGAAAGAAAGAAAGAAAGAAAGAAAGAAAGGTGCCTTTGCAAAACTCCGACTTACCTTCCCCGTGCCGACTCGAGTCCTCATTTCGGGTCACCTGTGTTTCCCATATCCCTGCAGTGAGCTCCACAGAATGTCTCACCAGCTCGGCCTCGTCTGCCAGGTGGCGGCCATGATGCTGCCCGCTGGCCAGGAGTGTCTGTACCATGGCCGGGGGCGGCCCTCCTGCTTCCCGCCCACAGTGGTGGGTCTGGGAATGGGTGCCGGGGGGTCGGCCTCCTGCTCAGACAACAGGTGGCCGAACCCTGTGTTTCAGTCATGTGTTACCGGCTGCGTAACAAACTGCCTCAGTACAAGTGGCTTAAAATGCAGTCACGCGTCACTCAATGACAGTTCGGTCAATGACAGATCGAATTCACGGCAGTCCCCATAGGCTACACTCGCCTTGGCTTCCAGAGCATTCTGAGCCTCTTGCCTGACACTGCAGCCTCTGATTGATGGTGAATGGAGCTGACACATCATTTGTACCTTGTGTAAGAAGAGGCAGTGGTTGCCGGAAGAGAACCAAAACCACGAATAATTCCCGTGCTTTGAAAAAAAAAAACCAACCCAAATACCAATAAATGGAAGTTTGAATAAATACCTCTCAACCCATCCAGGCGTGGCAGGGAAAAGAGATACCTAAAACCATCCAATTTGGCTCCTGTGGATGCTGAACCTGTGCCTTGTGGTGGCTGGACAGGCCCGGCATACCTGTGGCCACTTGGGTGGGCTACCACTTGGCACCATTCCCTCGACCAGGTCAATGTGCTCCTGTGAGCCCCCTGCTAGGGGTCTCTGTGTCAGCATAGCTCTTCTCCCAGCAGGATGCCCATCTCTGCCTTCGTTGTCCAGGAAACTCCTATTCATCCCTGAAAACCCTGCTAAGATGATGTCCCTTCATTTGTTTAGGGAACGGACCTTTTGTGAGGTCTTTGGGCTGCAGAGCGATGGGGGACTGATGAGAAAGTGAGCGTGGAAACCTCCAGAACATGCTGTTATTACACCAACAACCCTAGATGAGCAGGGTTTACCCGTTGGGGACACTCGGACTCACCGCACGGGGGTGACTTGACCCCTCTGGCCATTGGTTGAAATGACCATAACTTGCTTGACTAGGGGAGGCCCCTGAGACCAATAGCCGTGGATTAGAGGACCTCCAGTTTGGGGATGGACTAGGAAGGTGTGTAGATGCGATTCGGGGTGACTGCCCCTGCTGCCCCGACACTATGACCTCCTCTTTAGTGTCACGGCAGGCCCACTCCTCCTGAGGGAGGGGCTGCAGAAGGGCAGAGGGCCCAGGGCCCCAGGTCTGTGCTATGAGTTGAACTGTGTGTCCCCAAAGATTTGTCAACATCCCAATCCCTGGAAGCTCAGAATGTGACTTTATTTGGAAATGGGGTCTTTGCAGAGGTGGTCAGTGAGTGAAGAGAAGGTCATCCTGGGGTGAGATGGACCCTAATCCAATATGACTGGGGTCCTTTTAAGAGGAGGAGCCCAGAGAGACCCACCCAGAAAGGAGCACTCCCCTGAAGATGGACAGGGGAGATGCCATGTGTGGGGAGGGAGGCAGCATGGAGTGACAGCTTTGACTAAGGAACTTCAAGGATTGTCAGCTACCACTAGGGGCTGGATAGGCCTATGCAGACCCTCCTTCACAGCCCCCAAGAAGGAACCCCCACTGAGGATGCCCTGATTTTGAACTCCGGGCAAATACCTTTTTGTTGTCTGAGGCCCCCTAGTGGTAGCCCTGCATCCTGGCAGCCATAGGGGAGCTATGCAATGGCCTTCTATCACTCTGGGGTGGTGGCTTGGAGCCAGGGTGGCAGGGGCTGACAGTGCCCACTGGAAAACCATCCTTTCTGAACACTTGCTGGGTACCCACTAGTGGAGGAAGAGAGGCAGTGGGCACCTGGGGCCCCATGGCTATGGGCTGGGATTCAGGAAGAGGAGGATCTCAGTTGACACCCACTCAGGCACATGCCCTGCTTGATCCCAGGAAAGGGGGTAAGCTCAACCCCACTTTACAAAGAGGTGAACTGAGACTCAGAGAGGGGAAGTGGTTCTGCAAGCATTACACATCTGGTGGATAGCTGAGGCAGCACTTGAGCCCAGGCCCTCTGAATCTACTGTCCAGCTCCTTCCCTTTCTCGATCATTCCACCAGCACCCACCAGCAAGGGCAACCTGGCTGGGGTCAGACAGAAGTGAGTTCCAACTCCAGCTAGGCCTCCTTGTGTGAGCCTGGCTTCTTGCAGTTCTAGAAGGAATGTTGCTTTCTCCTGCATTCACAAGCCTGGGGGTGGGTGCCAGCAGGTACCTCCTGGGACACCTGCTTGTGGCCAGAGGAGCAAGAGCAAGATGGTCTCCGGCAGTCCAACCTTTCACCTGGGGGCTCAGGTTTCCACATGCAAATGTCACATGGAGAAGGGGAATGTTGCCTCTTTTTCTGACCTCACCTTGTAAGTCACGCAGTGTCACTTCCATGTGTCTGTTATAAGATACAAGAGTCTACCTCCAATGGGAAGAATATCAAGGTCACATTTTAGAAGAGAGACACTGTGTGGCCATTGTCAGGGGATACAGTGTATCAGAGACCCAGGAAGCCAGGTCCCAGGCTCCATAAGGTGGCATTTTAGTGTCTGGAATTGGAAATGGGACCTGATATGTTGGGTGGTGGTGGAGGGAGGGAGAGGAGGGGAGGGGAGGAGGCCAAAGAAGGTGCACAGGGTTTATGTAAATCCCACTGGGAAGTCCTGCCTCTTGGGCAAGGATGTGTGATGACTCTCACCCATCAGTCATTCCTGGGTCTGATTAGATCTTGTCCTTAGAAAAGAGCTGATGGCTAGCATTTATCTGCTGCTGTTTTCTGCTCAGCATTACTCCTTTTATTTTCCCCACGTCTCTTTGGGGAATTTCCTCTGTCTTGATGCAAATCAAAGGGTGGCCATATCCTACCACATAGAGAAAACCAGTGTTTGTGGGTGAAAATGGGACCAATGGAAAGGGAAGACAAATTGAGAGTGAGGGAGGGAGGGAGGGGCAGGAAGCGAGGAAGCAGAAGCTGGGAGCAATGGTCAGGGAAGGGAGATATCCTTGACCGTCCTTAACCAAAGGGAAGGTGTTTCTGGGCTTCTCAGTTGGAGACCCCATAATTCTTTAAAGGTCCTGCTCTGCAGTGGTATTTTGGTCACAATGACCACATACATCGTGAATGTGGCTCAGGTGTATAGCAGGCTCTCCATCTAGGTTTCTGTGGTTCATTCTAGGATGTTCGCAAAATGGCAACATTTTTCAGAACATATCCCTGTCACTGCTAAGCCACCTGGGTACCCACCAATCATCTCTTTCCTCCTCCAGACTGAGACCCAGCAGGGTTTGATGCTTCCCCTGTCCCTGTCCTTGTCCCTGGTCACCACACCTGAATTCTGTATTGGTGCACCCTGGTGGAGCAGCGATTAGGTCTGCCACCCCCGAAGTAGGGCAGGTCACGTGCATCCCAGGGACCTGGGTTTGCATCCTGTGTCCAGGGGAACAAGCAATGTGAACAAGTACATCAAAACAAAACAAAATGCTTTTCTCTTCTTCCTGCCTACTCACCTTCACTCCTGACTGCACCTTTCCTTTAAAAAAAATAAAAAAGTTAAAGTGGCAAATTTGATGCTGTATTTTATCACAGCTTTTTCAGAAAGTGCCAAGGTTGACAGATTGGGATAGGTCTTATTCTAGCTGCTGTGGACACTGCCCATGACCCAGGCTTTCTGGCTTTCCTGCCCTTCTGTGCCCCTCCCTGGGGGAGAATCCACCTGGCAGCACCTTTTAGTTAGGGGTGTGAGCTTAAGTGACAGGTCACACCTCCTGGTTCTGCTAGTAAAATCCTCTGTGCAGTGATCATCCTTCCCTGCAAAATCCTCCCACTGAGGGGGACAAGTCATGAAATCTAAGTGGCTTGGGGAGTTGAGCCACCAAGTGGTGGTTGGCCACCCTGGAGGGCCACCCAGGCTCAGAAAAGACAGCACTGAGGAGAGTACACCTTCATGGGTGTGCTAAGCCATGACGACTATCGTCACTGCAGCATAACCTAGCCCATGAGCTGGATACACCCGCCTCCACGCGCCAGCTACCCTGGGGTTGGGGGCCAGCCTCCACTCTTTCCCTGTGTTCTCCGCTGTTGTTCCCGCCCCACTCCTGCAGCGCTTCCGCTGGGGCTGGGACCGTAGGAGTCTGTGGGGGTGTTTTAACAAAAGACCACAACGTGGGTGGTTAGACAACAGAAAGGTATTGTCTGTCCCAAAGGCGGGAAGCCCAAGATGACGTCGGGTTGGTGCCTTCTGGGAGTTAGGAGTTGTGAAGGGAAATCTGTTCCAGAATCTTCTCTGGCTCGTAGATGGCCGTCTCATCTGTGTCTTTTCAAACTGTTTCCCCCCTACCCTGTGCCCCAAATTTCCCTTTATAAGGACCCCAGGCCTATTGGATGGAAGGCCCACCCTCCTCCAGTATGACATCATCTTCACGAATTACATCTGCAATGACCCTGCTTCCAAATAAGGTCACGCTCTGGGGTGTTGGGAGTTAGGACTTGAACATATGAGGAGTTGGGGGCATTTGACTGATGGTCTCCCAGAGCAGGGTGCCAGGGAGCTGGGACAGGTAAGCAGGTAGGACAGAGGCATTAGGGGAGAGCCAGACATTTCCAGTGGAAGGAACAGGGGTGTGTGGGGTGGGGGCTGTCTCCTGCTCATCTCGGGGGAGGGACAGACCACGACATGCAGAGAAGGTGGAGGGGCGCAGGAGGAGGGCCTGTCAGGGCTGATCTTGGCGGTGGTTTGACTTTACATGGACTCTGGAAGTGGATTGATGTGGGGGTGGGCGTGAATGAGGCAGAAAGGAGAGGGAAGCTTTCAGAGCTGTAGCCATGGGAAATGTTTTTATTTTCTGCTTGAAAGAAAATGCCAAAGTAGGATTAAAAAATAAAAGAACAGGGAGAGAGGTGGGAAGAGAGGGAGAGGGAGAGAACACGTGTGTGTGCATGTGTGAGAGAAAGAGATCGATCCTGGGAGTCTGTGGGTGTGGGAGGCTCCTGGGGAGGCCTGGGAAGAGGTTAGCGTCTGCTGTCCCTGCATCCAGAGGCCATGGGTTGAAGCTGGCAGAGCACCAGCAGGGAGTCCAGAAGACGTTTGGCAGAATTGTTTAGGCTGCTGGCCATCACCTGTCACCTAGGCTGTGTGACCTTAGGAAGCTCACCCCCCTCTTCTCTGGGTCACAGAGACCCTTCTGATAAGCGTATCTGTGATAGGGTGGGGGTGTGGGAACGACACAGAACCTGTGTCAGTAGCAGATTACTAGTGGCTGGGTGTGTGTCAGAAACTGGAAGGGCCAGAGATGGGAAATGGATTCTCCAGGTGTGTCCCAACTGGAATCTCCCTTGGGCTCCTGGGCCAGCCCTCCTGAACTCCTGGCCAGAGTGCCCTCCAGCCAGGAATGCAGAATGCAGCCAGGTTCCCTGGGTCAGCCTGACCTCAGCCTGCCCCAAGCCCACTCCAGGCCAGATGGACTCCCACTGACCTCTGTCACTCCCCAGAGGCCAGGGCAGAAGGTAGAGGATTAATGGGGGGGTGGGGCCATCTCCCTTCTCCAAACTAGTCTTAGTCAGACTGGGGGCTCCTAGAGGTGCTGGAGCCCCGAGGTGCATCTCCAGCACCTCCACTGGCTTAGCTGAATGCTTGCTGCCACTTCTTAGCTGTGAGTGTGTTACTTCTTGGCACCTCAAGTATCTCCTCTATGAAGTGGGCACATAGCAGAACCAGAGGCTTGTCAAAAGAGAAGGACTCAGGGGCTGTTTCCATCAAAAGGAATTTCAGACCCCAAAAGAGGCGGGTTCTGCAGAGACTGGGGGACCACGGGTGGGGGCAGGATTTGTAGGGCCATGTGCATCAGAGCAGTGAGAAGGGACAGAGGCCCTCTGGGGGCCGGGCCAGCAGAAGAATTTGCTCTCAGCATGCACAGGCCTGCATGGGAGGGGTGTAGAGGCCCAGACAAAGACGGGAAGCCAGCTTGGAGGAGAAGCAAGCCTCCAAGAGGCCAGGCAGCCCCTCCTGGGGCCCTGAGCCCCACCTAGGTGCAGCTCCCCGCCCCCCCACAGGCTTGCCCCTCTTCAACACACGTGCTGCCAAGCCCTCCATTAGTCACCCTGGCACCGACACACATAAATCCCATTAGTCACACTTGCAGAATACACGCAGGCACACCCAGACAAAGGAGGAGGCCCTGGAGCGGCAGTGTTTGTTTCTCTCGTCTTTTTCCCTAGTGCCTAGAACAGTGCCCACCCCTTGGGGTGCCACAAACTGAGATCAGCCTCCCCCCAAACACATCAGCTCCCCACAACAGGGCACGCCTAGCTCCCCTAAGCCTTTCCAACCCCTCTGGACACCTGACTAACCCAGTGCACACCCCCAATGCCCTTGGTCATCCTCTCTCCCACCTATCTCTGGAGTGGGGGTTGGCAAGCATTGTGTCCCCTCCCAGGCAGTTATCTCCGGTGGGGTCTAGAAGGAAACACATTCCCCAAGGTCAGCAGAGCTCTTCAGCAGGCGCCCCCGAGCTGATTTATTGGCGGTTTATTTGGAGAAATGCTATCGCTCTTAGATTCCAAGGGGGGGAAAATGCTCACGGTGGACTTTAACCTTGGGCTGAAACCGCAGCGCTTTGTTTTCAGAGGAGCTTCCTGGGGCGCCCGGCGGGGATGGGGCCCAGGGGGAAGGCCATGGAATGTGGCTCCGCAACTTCTCCACTCCTGGGCGAGCTCTCAGCTGCACAGCAGACGTGAGCGCACAAATTCCTCTGGGCCAGGCAGGAAGCCCCTGGTCCCTCTGAATGTGCTTTTAGAAATTCTAGGAGGGGGCCAAAGGTCCCAGGGTGAGAGCCTTTTCCCACTGAGATTTCCAAACCCTCCTCAAGCAACATAAGCCCACTGGCCCTTGGCAGAGCTGGAGAGGCTCTCAAGAGGGAGGCACCCAAGAGGGGGTTGAAATCCTCCTCCTTCTACCCGTCTCCGTGCCCGAAGTCTGGTGTTTGAAAGACTGCTTGAAGTGGCTGTCCCGCTTGCCGCACAGCCTCAGTTAATGCGGAGCACCAAGGCCGCTTCCCGGCCCTAGGGCAGAGAAAAATGTTGCTGGTGACATTAGACATTACTGCAAATGCACTCTACGTTCCCCCACGCGCACCCCACGAGTGCTGTCCCTACCACACCGTCACCAGTGCCGACCATTGTAGCTTTCCCCATCCTCAGGTTATTCGCGTGGGGAACCCGATGAGCTCCCGCCTCCAGGAGCCGTGCGGACAAACCCTGTTCCATCCTCCCACTGCAACCTCTTTCCAAAAACAGAACCCTCCTCCGCGGAGGGCATGGAGGCCTCGTGGATTAAGCAGATGTGCGGAGAGGGCTTTCAAGCTGAGTTCTGGGAAGCCACTATGCCCCTGCTCCTCGACGGCATGGGTGGCCGCCATGCCCAACGCAGCCTCACCCAGACTGCCTGGGAGTAAGTGTCCCTACTCCAGGCGGCGATGTGGTGAGGCTTGTGCCGCCTAGGGATCCAGCGACCGCCAGTAGGAACAGATGGTGGTAAAGCTGAGTAGGCGAGGCTGTTCTCTCTGGTGAGCGATGAAGCGCTTGGCTTGACTACCCGCAAATTCTAGGGTCCCCAAGCCACCACCGGAGACCGGGACGCCCGAAGTGGCCGGGACGCCAGGCGGGCCAGGCGCACCGGGAGTGGTAGCGCGCGAGCAGCTGGAAGGAGGGCCGCGCGGAGATTTATGGTTGAGGCCGGCCCCTGCGCCACCTGGGCGTCCCAGCCTCCCAGAGCCAAACAGTAGAGTGGAAGACCCGACCCGGGCCGGGGAAGAGGCCAGGGCCGGAGGCGGAGCCGACAGGCGCTAGGATCCGCCGGGGCGGGCCCTGCGTGCCAGGCCGGTCTCTGCCAGGCGTGCGCCCTGGTCCCGGCTGGTTGCTGGGCTCGGACGCCACCTCCGTGGTCTTGCCGCCGGGTCGGGGCAGCTCTCCGCTGGGCTGGCCGAACCTCAGCTGAGCACCGAGTCAAACTGGACCCTGCACCAAAGGGGTGGCGAGCTTGGCTTTCTCCGTGCGGCCTCTCCGGGTTTTAGCGGTGCCCGGGCTGCAGTTCCCCAGTTGCCGGACCAGGGATCTACAGAAGCCGGCGCTTAGGAAACACAGCCTGGGCGTCCCAAGCAGTCTGAGGAAGCTTACAGAAGCAAAAACAAAAAACCAAAAAAACAAAAACGTTCGTGTCCCCTGTATCGAGAGGCCGGCGGATCGCGGAGACTTCGCTCCCTACGGCAAAGGCATTTAGGGGCCACGGGTGGAGGCAACTCGGATGTCCTCGCCTAGGAAAGGACACCTTTTTCCTACTCCCTGGAAAAGGGGTAAGGGAAGAACACGTCTGTGGCCAGCAACACCAGGGGTCGGGAAGCTTCGATTCAGCCCAGAATGCGGCAGAATTGATCAAGGGGCAGGGAGCTGAGCCAGAGACAAAGGCGCAGCCGGAAGAGCCTGGCTCAAGGTTGGCCTGTACTTTGATTTTAAAGCAAAGAATTTTGTCAGTGGGACTGTGGAGCCGGCGGCCCAGGAACGTAGGAAGACACAAGCGCGAGCCCTGATGCCCTAACCTGGCCACGGACAATGGCTCTGGGCTGGGTGAGTTCTTTGGAAGCTGAGATTCGCAGCTGCAAGAAGGTCCCCTTTCTAGGCTATTTTCCGCCCAGTCAGTACAAAACAAACACACACACACACACACACACACACTTTCTCACACTGCGTCAACCACACTTTTTTTTGGCCACAGATCTCACCAGCTGAACAGTATTGTGGGGGAGGGGAGATGGAAGATGGCGGCTGGCCGGGCGGACAGCTGGGCTGCACCGGGCAGGCTTTACATCTAAATACCGCCCACCAGGTCCAGGAGCGCGTTTCCCCAGACCCAGGAGCCCGGGGAGGGTTGCCCCAGAACCCGACAATGAATGGCAGGGGTCTCCAAAGGAGCCCGGGCTGTGCCCACCACTCAGTAGAGATGTCCCCCGCCCCAAGATGGCTCCCGGCCGCTGTTTACCCAGGGACTGCGGGGGCACCCAGGCAAGGGCCGCGGAGGGGGCAAAGATCAGGGCAGGCATAGGTCGGCCAGGTGGCGGCTCCTCTGCAAACCCAGCCTGCGCCCGCAAGCCTACTGCGACCTCGGAGAACCCGCTCGGGCAGGGTCTGTCCTGCGTGCCCCACCCCAAGATCCGGAGCCTGGGAACCGGAGTTGGCACCCAGGCTCTACGCTGGGTTGGGCTCCCGAGGGTGTCTGTGTGCTAGGAGGGCAGCTCGATGAGGCTGGGGACCACAAAGGCCTGGGGTGGGGATCCGGGAGAGGCCTGGTCTGCCAAGAACCTCGGCCCTAATGAAACGCAGGCTCGGTTCGCTACTCCGAGGAGGCGCGCACTTGGAAAATGCAAACGCCATTGGCAAATCCAGGGCAAACAGGCAGAATTTTTATTAGCAACTAAATGATTTATGGCACATATACCCGCCGTCACAATTACAGCGTCTTGGAGCATCCAAGGGTGAAAACATTAAACATTTATAAAAATAGGCTTTTGTTTTTTTCCATTCCGCAAGCCTTTTGTATTCCCCACCCCAACTCCCTCAAGATACTTTTTTTTTTTTTTTTTTCCCTTGAGCTATTTTAAAAGAAAAACATTCCAGATTCAGGGCGGGGATAAGGGGGTAGGGGATCGCGGCCTGCGCTCCGAATATTGGAGGACAACCAGGGGGGTGGGGAAGCGATGGGGACTCCGGCGTGGGAGGGTTTACTAGAAACCCACAAAGGCCTCTGGATCTGACTCCAGGACGTTAGGGGGCCCACCCGGGCTGTGCCCCCACGCAGGGCCCCTTCCCCTGCCTTGGCTTCCAGCAGCCCCGCGCAGCTCAACTGCATTTACTTTATTTCTGTAGTCATGCCCCTTCCCCAAGGCACACCGACACAATACCTCCTTTCATTAACCCCCCTCTCCTCTCCGTCTTTGCTCCAGGCGGTTCGGAGGCTGCACCCGGAGCCTCCCGCAGCACTGGCCGCCACTGAGACCAGCGTGCCCAGCTCCAAGCACCGCCGCTCCGGATACTTTCCCTCGGCTCCGGCTATTTTCATTCCTTTCTTTCCATCTGCTGCACACCCCCCCCCCCCCCCC